>JAUTBZ010137021.1:0-13294 GCA_032361785.1 Lepetodrilus galriftensis | reverse complement strand
AATTATTGTCTAACCCTGTGTACAGGACAATTATTGTCTCACCCTGTGTGTACAGGACATTTATTGTCTCACCCTGTGTGTACAGGACAATTATTGTCTCACCCTGTGTACAGGACATTTATTGTCTCACCCTGTATGTACAGGACAATTATTGTCTCACCCTATGTGTACAGGACAATTATTGTCTCACCCTGTGTACAGGACAATTATTGTCTCACCCTGTATGTACAGGACAATTATTGTCTCACACTGTGTGTACAGTGACAATTATTGTCTCACCCTGTGTGTACAGGACAATTATTGTCTCACACTGTGTGTACAGGACAATTATTGTCTCACCCTGTGTGTACAGGACAATTATTGTCTCACCCTGTGTACAGGACAATTTTTGTCTCACCCTGTATGTACAGGACATTTATTGTCTCACCCTGTGTACAGGACATTTACCACAGAAGCAGTCCGACTACAAGAAGAAGAGCCGCACTCTGGCCGCGACCTACGTGACCTTCAGCCCTGACGGATCTGAGCTGCTCGTTAACCTGGGCGGGGAGCAGATCTACCTGTTTGACGTGAACCGCCGCCGACCCACACAGAGACCTGACATGAGCCACCTGGTGGCAGCAAATGGTCTTGTCAAGGGTAGGTAACTATATATTTTGTTGATTAATTGCAATGTTGGAATTTCAAGTGAAATATTTTCTATTTGGCTGGTCAACAAAAATCTGCCTGTAACATTTTATATACATTACCTGTCATTGCTGGCAGTAACCATTACTATGGATGCTATGGTAACCAACACTGGTAATTATTGTAGATGCTACGTGCTATGGTAACCAACACTGGTAATTATTGTAGATGCTACGTGCTACGGTAACCAACACTGGTAATTATTGTAGATGCTACATGCTATGGTAACCAACACTGGTAATTATTGTAGATGCTACGTGTCCTGCAACCAACGGATTCAGCGTGTACCGGAATGGGACGACCACGAACGGGGTTACCAATGGCGTGTCTAAACATTCTGTCCTGGCCACACCTTCAAACAGTTCTGTGGAAGGAGCGGTACCAAAGACAAAACGGTGAGAACATTTCTATGTATTTCATACTATCCTCATTGTAAGCACAGAACATCTCTATGTATTTCATACTATCCTCATTGTAAAAACATAACATCTCTATGTATTTCATACTATCCTCATTGTAAGCACAGAATATTTCTATGTATTTCATACTATCCTCATTGTAAGCACAGAACATCTATGTATTTCATACTATCCTCATTGTAAGCACAGAACATTTCCATGTATTTCATACTATCCTCATTGTAAGCACAGAACATTTCTATGTATTTCATACTATCCTCATTGTAAGCACAGAACATTTCTATGTATTTCATACTATCCTCATTGTAAGCCTTGCCCTGATGGCCATTTTGTCTGGTTGGAGAGTATGGTCACGTGGCGGCGAAGTGCAAAAAACAAAAACAAGGCGGACCTGGCTCAGTCTACTCACTCTACTCAGTCTACTCAGTACCAAATGATTTTCAGCCAGCCCAGTCTAGCCCAGTCTAGAAATCCTGTCCGGTCGTGAGAGTATGTGATATGCGCGCAAAGCGGCTAGAAATCCTATCCGGTCGTGAGAGTATGTGATATGCGCGCAAAGCGGCTAGAAATCCTATCCGGCAAAAGTGTTATCGAGCAGCCCTAATGTTGTTTTATCGCTGCAGCCCCGGGGCCGACAGTCTGGGTTCACTGGTGGAGGGCCTCAAGAAGAAAGCCAACAGCTGCTTCGAGAAGGAACATTACACCAAGGCCATCATCCTGTACAACAAGGCCATCACCCACGCCCCCCGCGCACCCGTGTTGCTCGGCAACCGTGCCGCCGCCTATATGAAGAGGAAATGGTGAGTCGGTCGTCCTGGTTACGGCTTCCTAGTACTACATAGTGCATTTTGTACTATTGTCATGGTCGTCGCCTATGGGTGAGATATTCCCGTTGCGACGTTAAACCTCAATTCAATCAACTATTGTCATGAACTCTATGAAACTAAAAACGTCCTAGCAAATCTCCTTCCACAATTACCATGTTCTATTCTGTTATGATTGTTGTACCTCATAATTATGCCTGTTTTGTTCTGTTCTGTACTATGTATAGAATAGTAGTGCAGCGTGAACACACCCAGACACATAGTAGATCTGTTGACAGGGATGGCGACCTCTACGCTGCTATGCGAGACTGCTACAGTGCCTTGTGTCTAGACGGCAACCACTTAAAGGCCCACTTCCGTCTGGCCAGGTGTCTGTACGAGTTGTCATGGCCACAGGAGGCACACGATTGCCTCAACAACTTCAAGTCCAAGTTCCCCGCGTACGCCAACAGTCACGCTTGTGAAGCCCTCGACAGGGACATCAAGGCAGCCATTTTCTCACGGACGGAATCAGGTACATGTTGAACTATTTAGTTGATGAGGGGTACCAGAGCGCTGTATCGTGGACGGAATCAGGTACATGTTGAACTATTTAGTTGATGAGGGGTACCAGAGCGCTGTATCGTGGACGGAATCAGGGTACATTACTGAGGCACAAGTTGACAATTAACCTCCCAGACGGGGTACACTAATATTTGTAATGGTCACGTAAACAAAGTAAACTTACATGTAAGGATATATCCATCACTATGAGTGAGTTGGTGAGTGAGTTGGTGAGTAAGTTGGTGAGTGAGTTTGTGAGTGAGTTGGTGAGTGAGAGAGTTGGTGAGTGAGTTTGTAAGTTGGTGAGTGAGAGAGTTGGTGAGTGAGTTGGTGAGTTGATGAGTAAGTTGGTGAGTGAGAGAGTGTTGCACTGACTGGCACTTTGACTAGCAGTCTTTCAGTTCCAATTTTATGGATGCATTGTTGATTTGTTTAGAAGAAGAGAAGGAGAGTGGAACTGGAGACGGCAGTGGCAGCGGTAGCGGCAGCAGTAACAGCAGACGTCGTGCGGCGGTCATCAAGGACGAGGAGAAAGGTCTGCGAGCCGACGCCTGTGACTATGAGGCTCGATTCTGTGGCCACTGCAACACCACCACCGACATCAAGGAGGCAAACTTCTTTGGCAGGTTTGTACCACTAGGTGTATCATGTTCGTACCACTAGGTGTATACACTGTTTCAGTATATTGTATGTAAATAGGGTGATGGGAAGTTTGACAGGGTGTACTGTACCTGTATTATGCTGTTGGTTTCAGCAACGGCCAGTACATAGTCGCCGGATCTGATGACGGCTCATTCTTTATCTGGGAGAAGGAAACCACCAACATTGTCCGCGTCCTAAGGGGAGACGACTCTATTGTCAACTGTCTACAGCCACATCCAAGCTACTGTCTCCTAGCAACCAGTGGCATTGACCCCGTTGTCAGGTTATGGAGCCCAAAAGCAGAGGTCAGTGTGACATAAACACAGAGGAGACGTAAACAAATCTCTGTCTACTAATCTTAATTGAATGGTCAATATTGATAGGCTGTGCTGACTGTAATGTGGCAATGCAGTTATCATCCTTGGTCTGTACCAGTTTTCACAGGTTTACTGCAACATCCAGTACTACGGATGTTACAGGTTTTCTCCTGTCCTAAACTGACAAGCCCTGATATATGAAAACAATCTTGAAAATGGCTCTAATACCCAATTCAAAATAAAAATAAAATAAAACGAAAGGGAACCATATGGAATGACATTTTCAGACAGCCCACAAAACATGCATCCTGACTACCACCAAATATGTATATACATCCATTTCCATACTGTCTTCAAATGAAATGTAATATTAAGTACTTAACAGACTAATATTGTCAAGATGTGAACATATGGGTGGTACTTGATGAACTGATATTGTCAAGATGTGAACATATGGGTGGTACTTGATGGACTGATATTGTCAAGATGTGAACATATGGGTGGTACTTGACGGACTGATATTGTCAAGATGTGAACATATGGGTAGTACTTGACGGACTGATATTGTTGAGATGTGAACATATGGGTGGTACTTGACGGACTGATATTGTTGAGATGTGAACATATGGGTGGTACTTGATGGACTGATATTGTTGAGATGTGAACATATGGGTGGTACTTAAAGGACTGATATTAATGAGATGTGAACATATGGGTGGTACTTGATGGACTGATATTGTTGAGATGTGAACATATGGGTGGTACTTAACTGACTGATATTGATGAGATGTGAACATATGGGTGGTACTTAACGGACTGATATTGATGAGATGTGAACCTGTGGTTGGTACTTGCAGGATGGCAGCAAGAATGACAGAGAGATCAACAACTGTGACGATGCCGCATCGGCCAATCAGAAGCGGATGAATGCCGACCCTCTGGAGATGATGTTGATGAACATGGGCTACCGCATCACCGGCTTCCTGGACGTCGACGAGGACGATGCAGAGAGGGGAGAGCAGCCAGTCAACTGTCGCACCACCTGATCTGCCCACGGTCTCCACTGGTCTCCATAGGTCATCCTAGGTCATCTCTGGTCTCCACTGGTCATCTCTGGTCTACACATGTCATCCTAGGTCTCCACTGGTCATCTATGGTCTCAACTGGTCATCCTAGGTCTCCATAGGTCATCCTAGGTCTCCATAGGTCATCCTTGGTCATCTCTGGTCATCCTATGTCTCTACAGGGCATCCTAGGTCTCCGTAGGTCACCACTGGTCACCACTGGTCATCTTCAGAAGAGTATTCTGTCCATCCAGCTGTACATTTTTCAATGGTATTCACACACAGCTCTGCTTGTAAACTTGTATGACATTTTTCTCTCTCTACCTCTGTACATATCTCTCTCTGACTGAGTCAGCTTTATTGTACCATGTCATACAACTTGTCAACATTGTCTACCTGCTGTCTGTACGTCTGAAACTCCTGCAGTGTGTCCACACCTCATCTCTGTGTGTATCTCTCACTTGGTGACGACTCGCTGCGACAGTTATATGATTGGCTTCCATAGAGTTCTATGTACATGTTCTATGTACGTGTTCTATGTACATGTTCTATGTACGTGTTCTATGTACATGTTCTATGTACGTGTTCTATGTACATGTTCTATGTACATGTTCTATGTACATGTTCTATGTACGTGTATTTAGATTACATTTAGAAATGATCTGAGTTTTCATGGTTGTAGGCAGACAAGAATTTGTGTAACCACCAGACAAAATAATGTTTTCATTTCTTATTTGACTGATTTATACGTTTTGGTTACTGTTTGTATATTTGGAGATCAGAGCCAGATTTAAGATGATTGTGCTCAAGTCATAGTTTGTTGGCTTACAGCAGGAGGAAGTCTGCAAGCACCTATAGGGTTAACTGTTGTCATCGACCTGATACCACTGACTGGTACAGATGAACCAAGGAAGATAACTGCAAGCATCTATAGGGTTAACTGTTGTCATCGACCTGATACCACTGACTGGTACAGATGAACCAAGGGAGATAACTGCAAGCACCTATAGGGTTAACTGTTGTCATCGACCTGATACCACTGACTGGTACAGATGAACCAAGGGAGATAACTGCAAGCACTTATAGGGTTAACTGTTGTCATCGACCTGATACCACTGACTGGTACAGATGAACCAAGGGAGATAACTGTACGATAAGAGACAAGGATCATGAGGTGGGTGGCAGATTTAGAACTCTGGACCTGTTTCTCAGCTGTCTGACGATGTTCCACTACACCGCCACCAGGCTACTAACTTCACTGTAATATTGCTGGAAACAAACCAATTGTAAGATAGTGTTGGGGTCATACAGAAGTCATGTTAAAAATGGTCACTATTCAAGATAGTTGCTATTCAAGATAGTCACTATTCAAGATAGTCGCTATTCAAGATGGTCGCTATTCAAGATGGTCGCTATTCAAGATGGTCGCTATTTAAGGCAGTAAAAAGCCCCTTGTATTTATTGCGTTGTCATAGAAGAGATTTGTAGATTCACACAGAAATATTGTTTGAATTTATAGTAGATTTATATATGATTGTAATTCAATTTGAATGATAATATCAACATTGGTGATATCTTTCACAAAATGAGTCTAACTAATGTTGTGATTAATTTTCTAATTCCTCGTCTCTAACTGTCTGACATGAAGGCCGAGCATCCGACTGATCACTAATACTGCTTGTCATGTACAGAATGTGTACATTTTATTCCATTGTATATATTGAGAATTAATACCTTTGTAATTGTGTATACAGCTACGTTTCATGGTGTCACTCTGTATTATTGTATATTTGTAATTGTGTATGTGTCATAGTGTATAGTGTATCTGCTCCCAGATTTTCACCAAGAATGTAAGGACTGCCTGCTACTTACAGCTAGCATGGCAATCTACAGCTAGCAGTCTTGTCTGGCAATCTACAGCTAGCAGTCTTGTCTGGCAATCTACAGCTAGCAGTCTTGTCTGGCAATCTACAGCTAGCAGTTTTGTCTGGCAATCTACAGCTAGCAGCCTTCTGGCAATCTACAGCTAGCAGCCTTCTGGCAATCTACAGATAGCAGTCTTGGCTGGCAATCTACAGCTAGCAGTCTAGCCTGGCAATCTACAGCTAGCAGTCTAGCCTGGCAATCTACAGCTAGCAGTCTTGGCTGGCAATCTACAGCTAGCAGCCTTCTGGCAATCTACAGCTAGCAGCCTTCTGGCAATCTACAGCTAGCAGTCTAGCCTGGCAATCTACAGCTTGCAGTCTTGGCTGGCAATCTACAGCTAGCAGCCTTCTGGCAATCTACAGCTAGCAGTCTTGGCTGGCAATCTACAGCTAGCATGTGTACAGTAATGCTTGGCAATGTATATACATTTGGACCACTGGTCAGATGGTTAAGAAAAATAAACAATGACATAAAAATCTGTCTGTTTATGTTTTTGTATTATTACCATGAGACATTTATTTAACCTCGAAAACCTGTACATGTATTTTCATGGGTCACATTTAGTACGATAGACAACCTGTACAAGTATTTTCATGGATCACATCTATTGCAATAGACAACCTGTACAAGTATTTTCATGGGTCACATTTATTACAATTTTGTATTTTATTTTTGTATTGGGGTTTAAAGTTGCTTTCTAGAATCTTTCACTAGGAGGAAACCCACAACATCTGTAGCACTGAATGTTGCAGTAAACCTGCGAGTACCGGTTGATAGTGACAAGACCAAGGATGATAACGGCATTGCCACTCTACAGTCAGTGCATCCTATCAGTATCGCGTCAGAAAGATAACTTTTGCGAACATTGATGCCGGGCCCCTGGGACGGGATTTGAACCTGGAACCTTTGGCTCCGAAGTCCAACGTTCTACCACTGCGCTACATCCCGCCCCTAATGGTATTTGTGTAAGCCCTGAAAATTACAGATTTGACCGCCATTAATATTGGGCCTACAGAGGATGACCCCATTATTATTTTCTTAATTTCGAACACTGTATTCGATATATCAGCATCTATAACTAGCATATATTCGACATCAAGAAATAATAAGAGGGGTTTTTATAGTTGGATGTGATTACATGTGCATGTTTATTAACAACGATGAAAATCAATAAATCACATCTGTGTCTGTCACATCACAGAGATGTAAACAACACCAAAACGAACATGCAGTCTGTGTCACACCTTGTTCTCACCTAAAACATCCTATTCAAAATATCACCATAGAGCAGATGATATTCTAAACGAATGTGTTGAATAATTATTGTGTAGATGTTCCTGCAGATATTTAGGAAATCTTTTCAAGTGATTAAGTCTTTGGGATGTGGATTAATATTCTTGTTTTATACCTCATGAAGACATTGTGTGCTATAGTGTGTATTGTGTAATATGCAATCTGTAGTTCTCAAATTTATGGGGGAGAAAAAATCAACAAGTAAATGAATATACCGTACACATTGCATGGCCACATACTGGTGATAGCGACTGTATGCGACTCATTGATCCAGCCAAGTCACAGTATGAGCTACCAGATTATTAGCTTGAATCGGTGCCAAGTCTTGCAGACCATGTGGATTAGTTGGGGCCAGACTTAGCCGTCCTGTAAAGTATTACTAATCTGCTGTTAGTCACAACTAGGAAGTAGTGTCCTCAGCACTCCCAACAGAGCACAACAACATCTATATCAGCAATACCGGCGTACCACACGCATGGTCGTCTAGACGGATGCCCACTGGGTATCAAGGTGTGGCTTTGTCCTTCAGACAATAAATAACTGCACTTCGGGAGTCTTTTACTTGAACCATGAATGTTGGGATTATTTACAGACGTTCGATTCGACCGAATTAGCGCTTATTAACAACAAAACAATCTATTATGTAACGACTGAACATCAGTTTGATAGCAGAGACATGTTTACTTGCAGCCTGATCTACGCTTGAAAGCTTTTTTGTAGGGCTAGCTTATGTTACCGGTATTACACTGAGTTAGATAACAAAAAGTAATTTCTGCACAAATACATGTAGCATAAATTTATTTGGTAATTTTTAATACCAAATGATTGATTAATAGTATTTACAACAATTCTAACAATTTACAACCTAAATGAGTAGTGTTAATGAAGAAAATATACATTTGATTTTCGAAGTCTAGAGACACTGTATAACACCTTTCTACAATATAATATTTTTACCAAAAAAATATATTACTAAACCAATGAAAAGACGTCAAACTTAATCCCCATTTGAAAACATGTCCAGAAATTAAGTCTAGCCAACCGAGGGATATGATCCAGATGAACACGAGGAGATTAAGCTGTCAAATTAATAATCCCTTCAATTATCACTTCAAACAAGGCAATCAAACAGGGTCTAGAGTGTATCAAGACTGAATGTATGAAATAAGTTGGCTGAATTCAATGTTGAAAATGTGTGAAAGACTGACCAAGCAGGGTGTTAAAAACCTGGGCCTGTATTCTCGAAACTTCGTAAGTCATAAGAAGTTCGTAAGTACTAAGAATTTGCCTAACTGGGTTTCTGCTAATGTTAATTTGTGAAGAAATATTTTCTCACTAAGAAGTTCTTAGCTAAGAAGTTTTGAGAATACGGGCCCTGGCATTACAAATAAATAATGAATAAAGTATTTGAATAATTAATTTGTATAGTGTCCAATTCCAATATTGCTCAAGGGTGCTCTCAGAGATTTGGTTGAGCTTCCATTGCAAAGGTCGCAGGTCGTCAGTAATCGTATATTGTCTACATTTATCATGTTTATAGATCAGACGTAGATCACTGCTCCTTGAGCTAAAAACAAAACAAATGCACTTTGGATGTTTGTGGATCAATGTGAGTGTAAACAAGCATGTCATGTCTGTCATTGTCCGACGTCCTCACAGGATCTCTACGATCGGCCAACACCTGGATATAATTCAAAATCAAGTCTTGGTTTTTCTTCCTTTATCCTCAGTACAGCATCACCATTGCATGCCTGGTATCATCTCAATTTAGATTAGTAGAGGTGTAATACAGTAAAGAAAAATGCATTAATTCCACTGCTCACAAATCAGCATTGTAGAAATTAAATAAATGTTTATAAATACATACTTTTTAAATAATAACAAACAAAAAAAGTAAAAATGGTCAACCACTGAAATGACATAAAACTACTCTACTGTATTGCAACATAATATTTACTAAATAGTATTAACCTCTCCGTACTGGATTAGGCGCATGCACTGCTCTTGAGGGCATCTGGTTGCATCCAGCATGGAGAGGGTTAATAAGATCAACATAGACATTAAAAATACGCTGATTATAGCATCAATTTCTTGCCCACTGTATTACACCTCCAGTACCTCCAAGAACAAGAGAAAAGAGCTGACTTTGGTATCGTACTTTGGTATCGTTCAATCGTCCAAGGAAAACAGACTAGAACAATAAGCCTTTCAATGAATTTATTCCATGAATTTTCTGACCATGTGAATGTGACAAATGTTTTTGATTTCGACTACATGAAGGTAGTAGCCCCTACATGCTCCCAACACATAACAGTTTTCTAAATACTACAGCATGTACACAGATTACCACATCGTCAGGCATAAAGCTCACGTATCCAAAGCAACTGTACTCAGAATGAAGATGTCGATGAATATTTTACACAATGAAGGATCAATATTTATATAAATGAATATTGTCAAACAGTCAGTATGACTAATAAACAATAATTCCGATTGAAATTTGCTTTCTTTTGAAATCAAGTAATGATGAAAGGCTAGTGCAATAAATTCAGGTCACCCTGAACCTCTTTTCTCTTGTTCTTGTTACCATCACAACCATATAGTATAAATATAGATTAATGAAAGGGGAATAACTGCCGATTAGTCAAACCAACCATTGAGACAAGAAAACACACAAATAATTTAAATGCAATTGTTACACATAAACCAACTTTGTAAAATTAAATGCAATATTCTCAAAACTATATGTATGAAAATATCAATGATAACTCTGCATGGATGATTGAACAATTAATGATTGACAAATGACATGAACAGTTTCATCAACTACAACACTAAATCTTTTGTGTGAAACAACACACACAAACAAGCAACTAAAACTACAGCAAAATAATCTACTTGAACTACGGTACTTCAATAAAATTGAACTTACAGGCATATAATTTGATAAAATGTCAAAATACCAAATATGACAACATATTCACTACATAAATCGCATGAAAAAATAGATTTGGCATGTTGTGTTTTAATCATTAAAATGTAATACTCTTGGCAAGTACAATTTCGAAGACTAGAGAAATTGCTTCCTGGTTACAAACTGACCAAGTAAAAGGAAAACAAACACTTGATTATACTGTTGCTGGTCCAACTATTACATGTCGAGGGTCCTGCCCAACAAGTGATTTGAGGATGAGAATATTATCAAGAGGATGTGGGGGTAATCAAAATAATTTAAGCAAAACAGTAACAATACATTTATTTCAGATTGTGGCAACCCTGACATTAAGTTAACGAAAAAGCTTTACATGTAATCCATGGATTCCATTTATATTTAAAATTGTCAAGAGTGAGAGTGATTATGGAGTTTAACGTCACAGCGTGAATCTTTCACACAATTGCGACGAAAGACTATCAAGAGCGTGGATAACAATTACTCATGCACAGAAACCCAAGAACAACGTGTAAATTAAAAATAAGATATAGTAGGGTTTGAAATATACTAAAATATGTTACTTATTCTCAACATGAAAGATAAATGATATTCATTAATGAACACAAAATCCAAAAAAAAAAGGAACAAAGTTACTGGCTAGAAGCTCAAAATGCACTCTTTTCTTTTTAAATTGGGGTTTAGTGGTGCTAAATCATTTATCACGGCTTGTCAGTTTAGGGTGACAGGAAACCTGCAACATCCATACTATGTTGCCATAGCGATAGCGCTTAGTCTTGCAGCAAACCTGCGAGCACCGGCTGACATTGACAGACCAAGGATTTAAAATTTAACTATTGCACGGTTGGACAAACAAGAAATTTGATCACTGAACAGATCTCTGCCTGAGAGGAGAACTGTGACCTACTTTCATTGAGAAATCGTAAATTGCATCTACCTAGCAAAATAGAACTCGGCTTAAGCGATGAAAGTCAGAAGTGTTGTGATTGTGCACGCTCATTATTCCTGTACAAACCTATGTTTACATCATTGCATCATGCACATAATAAAATCTCCCCATTAAAACTGTTATATTCGCTGTTAAATACATTAATATTAACCTCCTCCATGCTGAAGACAAACAGATTCCCTAAAACCAGTGCCTGTGTCTAATCCAGCAGGGGAGAGGGTTAATGCTCAAATATCTCAATGGCACAAACAGGTAACATTATTTGCACACTTGGATATAATTTTCCCAGTTCCATTCAAAATGTTTAAGACCAACGACGAGTAGGTTTTTGAAAATCAAAAGTAAGTGGATAGGCTCCGAAAGCTAAAATTTCAATTAGCAACTAGTGAAAAGTATGGAAATCTGGGGCTAACGTACAAGCACTCTTAAATATTGGTGAAAGTATGGAAAGTTGGGGGGTGCAACGTACAAGCACTCTTAAATATTGCAAGTCTTGGATTCTCAGTTGAGCATGAACATCCATTGAATTAACATATTCAACAGATATAATGTAATCATATTATAATGAAAAATTGTGACCTCAAATTTCAACTCACACTTTTGGACACCTTCAAGTAATTCAAATATACGAGTGTGGAAGAGTTTTCTAAATGTTTACCTAGATGACAATGACCGTGACCTCGACCGTGACCTTTCTTCTGACCCTGACCTGGATCTGGACCGTGATTTTCTGACCTTTTTGACATCTGATGCACCAATTTCACTTTTACCATTGGAATCGGATTCCTTCTGTACTTTCAGTGACTTGTCAACTGCAAAGAAAAATTAATGTAAATGTTTAATGACCAGAAAAAGTGAGTAATGTAATGGTAGAATGTTGTTATAAATAGGTCACAGCTGTAAAAAGGTGACTGACAGATTGCTTGGCTATAAATTACATACATTTTTCAACAATAAATTTTATGTTGTGGTGGGAATATTTCAACAGAAAGGATTGTTTAGATAGACAAGAGATGTTTAGAGTCAGTGTCGGTAATGACATTATCAGTAGCTCAGATAAGGCGCGCATCCGCATAACTTACTCAGTAAAAATTGAGAAATATGCAGATTAAATCTGGCAGTGATGAAAACGTGTAGATAATGATAAAATAGGTGGGCCGTTTTCGATCAAGCGCATCACTTATTTATTTATTTTAAATATACAGTACCTCATTTTACAGAGAATAAAAAAATGATAGGTTTAATTGGAGACGACAGTATCTTGATGTTTTTCTTCCTTTTTCTTTTCTTTTAGACTTCACATTGACTATCGGACATTCAATTTTGGCAACATCAGACCAGAAATAAATGTCAGATAGTAAATGGGGCCATTACAACAACGTTTAGCTATTTGAACTATTGTATGTTAAAAGCAACCTACAATTGTTATTAATCTTCACGTAATACTCCCTAAATCAAAATCAGAGAGTACCAAGATTTATTGTGTGTGTGCAAGTTAGTTCTACTTCACCCCAGTGACTTCACTCCGTGAGTCACGTGAGAAGCGCGCACGGTTCGTCGAGTTCATTGTGCCACTTGGTTTCGTCGCGAACACACGTGGAGTTTGAGCAGCAGCGTCGTGCGTGCAGTTATTAAGGGTTGTTTTTCAAGAACAAGTGTTTAGGTGAGAATTACAAAGGT
>JAUTBZ010137010.1:0-13296 GCA_032361785.1 Lepetodrilus galriftensis | reverse complement strand
GTAACGTCAACGCTTTCTATTGTGGCGGGAGCCCAGTTACAACTATTGTAGCACTACAAGAGCGTCGTGCAACAGGCTCCTGGTTAGCAAACACACCTTTCAATTTAGATTCACATATTTTAGGAATCAATTTCCTTGTCATAAAACTTTTTTTCTTTTTTTTAAGTAGTTCTGCAAATACAAATTGGTATATTTTTGAGTCAGTATTGATCACATCGATATGAGTGAGTGAGTGAATATGGAGCACCGCTATGAGGCAGATGTAGATAAAAGTGAGGGGGGAAAATACCTCAGGTGTTGTAATGCCATCATATTCTGTACCAGATTTTGTAACATGAATTCAACATGTTCCAACCAGAACTAAAAAGGTTCTCACAAAACCAAGTTCTAGCGAGTTGATAAAAAGTAAACAAACCATGTCTAATAAAGATTGGCTGGTTAGCAAAGATATATCAAAGACGCCCTGCCAAGGTTAATGATGACTGATGTCTTCTTAACAGATATGAGTGACATTCCTACTCTCTTGAAGAAGGAAGTACGTATACAGGGTTCATTGTAATCACTACAACACTAAAGAGGCTCTGTTAGGGTTGCAGCAAAGTCTTATTGAGCTCTCTTTGATGTCATGGGCCTTGTAATGTAAAGTGTTGCAAGTGTAGTTGATTGTATAATGATGGGAGCCAATTATTGCTCAAGAGACCATAGAACTTCAACATAGAGGCACTCTTGATGATGAAAACAAAATTGGTGGGAAAGTTTGTGCAAGAGCTCAAACTTATTGTAATGCTTATAGATCCTGTTATTGTTTAAATATAAAATAATTGCGTAATTAAGAAAATATCTACGTGAAAAATTCTGTGTTCAAAACATTAATAATTCTGAAAAGAAATGCATTTGAATTTTCGAAATATTAATAATGTAGGTAAATGTTTAGAAAATACATCTATGTTGATAAACAATTTTATTGTTGATAAACAATATCTGTTTCATATTTAATTGAAATTCCAATCATCATATTAGAAGCTCAAGGCGTCGTTTTTCATTGGATAATATTTCACCATCCATATACTCAATTGATTTTCCAGCTTCAACATATTTCACACATGACAGTAGCTTTGGTTAACTGACAGGGAAACGCAGACATTTGACTGCGAGACAGCTACCATCATTAGACAGTTCTGATTGGCCTACACGATGACAGAATAACCATGGCAACACCACCAAATATTCCCACAAACTAATCTGAAAACAGGTTGTTATTACAATATTTCTTCAGGTTAACTCATAAGATTTAGCAAATAAATCTCTTCATTAATTTTCATGTTCTACTTTTAGAATTACTACACAATATTGATTGAAATGTGCACATTATAATCAATACAACCCATTTATTTAGAGAACTGGAATAAAGATAGAGCATCAGGGAATGTACCCGGCAGGCAAAACATTCCAAATATGGTAAATAAACATTTAGAATTTCACGACCAATGGCTTATACATTTTAGAATTACTATAATAACTTGAAAAAAAATCTTTTTGAAATGCACGACATAATAAACTGCTGGAGAAGGGAGTACAGTGCGCCCTCGATATAACGCCCTTCGATGCACCGCGGATTCGGATACAACGCGGGGTCCAAAATGAACAAAAAATATTTTGTTTAAATAAAAAATGTTGTTTTTTTCTTTAATTATATTCGTTGATATAACGCGGGTATTATTATTATAACGCTGGTGAAATGTCATGGACCCAAAATTCAGCGTTATATCGAGGGAGCACTGTATTTCTTAATCTCATATTCCAGTTTCACTTCTGGAGCATCATGTAAAACGACACCATGGCACAGCAGGGATATCTATAGTGTAAAATTGGGCTGAAATGCCAGCTTATTTATAACCTATTTATGTGAACTCTCCCAAGTAGTAAGCTTTATCTGGTTAGTCAGAACATAAGCCATTACACTTCATTCATGGAGCATAAGCCTAATCTCTAATGCAGGCGAGACTACATCGTCACACATGTACGAGCGGACAATAGCGCTTCCTGACAGGACTTGCAGTCCGAGAGGAAAAGGTCATTGGTGGTATAATGATTCACTTCCTGTGTGTAAATACCACCCGAATTTGAATTGTATACAATATAAGCTGCGTCTGTTCCATGTGGATAACATTAGGAGAGTCATATTTCCTTCAGTAGAGGGTCAGAAAAGGTGGACAGAGCAAATGAAGTCGATCCTTCGACTAAACAGTTTGCTTAATTTTATAAAGATCTGCAGGGATCGAAATGAACACTAGCCCACTAGCCCAGGCCATCCTAAGGGCTAGTAGAAATTCATAACATTTGTTATTTGTATCACTATTCGGGCTAGTAAGGTTAAAGTTAGTTTCTATCACTGGATCTGGCATCTTTCCTCCTAAGTCAGTGTCAACAGACATCTATTAAAGAAAACAAAAGTCAATATTTTCCATTTGGGACGTAATAAATAATGGTATTCGTATTAAAAAAAAAACCTGTCCAACATCAAAGCTACAGATATATCATGTTCAGTGGAAGAAGACACATCACACCACAAAAAAGACATTATCATACATTTCCTCTCAGGTCTTCCCACCGGGCAGTGTCGTAAACTTAACAGTGAATTATGATATTTTTTTTTATATTAAATCACCCATAAAATTTGCACGATAAAAGGCCCCAACGCAGATAACCGACATGAGCGTCCATCGTCGTCATTGACGAGTCACTTGTGCATGCTGATTGTATTACGAGTCAAGCCACAGTGAAGCAACAGTGAGGAGCAATGACACAGCTAAGAAACAGAAGTTAACAGTGCAGCTAAGGAACAGTGATGAACACACAGTGATCGAACAAGCTAAGGAACAACAGACACACAGTGATAATGAAAATAATAAGGGGGTCATTCTCCATAGGCCCAATGTTAAAGGTGGTAAAATCTGTAATTTTCAGGGGGTCACACAGATACCTTAACATTGCAGATTTAAGTAACAACAGCTAAGTAACAACAGACACACAGATTTAACAGTGCCACAGCTAATTGAGTGAATATGGAGTTTAACGTTGCTGCGGGAATCTTTCACTTATTTGCGATGAGTGCCACAGCTAAGTAACAACAGACACACAGATGTAACAGTGCCACAGCTAATTGAGTGAATATGGAGTTTAACATCGCTGTGGGAATCTTTCACCCATTTGCGACGAGTGCCACAGCTAAGGAACAGCAAACACACAGTGATGAACAGTGCCACAGTTAAGGAACAGACTCCTAGGCAAAAAAGGAATACGGAGGTGCTCCTCTAGCTAGCAAGCAGGACAAGCCGAGGCATTATTGATCCAGTCCTCCGTCCCCATTGCAGTGCCCGTGCAGTCCCTCAGTGGCAATCACCACCCTTTTCCAGGACGTGGCATTTAAAACACACACACACAAATTGCTGGCAAAAATTCCAACGTCCTGCATTTTACTACCGCCTATGAGCATTTTATGCAAACGAGGCCCACTGTTATACCAATCAAGGCTATATAGGCCAGCCTATGACAGACCGGTCACCAGCCGCTTCCTTCCAGGAATACTGGTGCTAATTTGAACAGCTCAGTGGAGAATTACCATTATCAGATTATGGTGCAATTTAGGGTCTTTTGTACCTCATGAACTTGGAATTATTACATATTCATATCTAACGTAAGAAATACAGCTGCTCTCGGCGTCTCACCAGATACATAATCCATAAGCAGTTACAGAAATATTTCAAAGCATTCTAAGGTCAATGACCTAAGCCCACGTTTCCTGAAACATGATTGAAGGAATTGCGCAACACCGTGTCAATATGGCAGATCTATCCCATGTCAACTTAAAGTGCCATACTTCAGTAGGCAATGACAAAAATAAGTATTTAGCTCCAAAATTGATAATCGCACTTTTTTCCCCCTTGAAATTATCTTCTTGCATATCAAAACATGATTGAATATGACCAATGAGGTTTCTAGTCATATTGATGCAGGGTTCGCTCTAGGCAAAGTGCAAAATATGAAGTAAAAATTCTCCCCAAGGCAAAATTACGACTTTAATTTCAATTAGTAGTATTACTCTTGTATCAATCATGACACACAACAATGTTTTTAAAGATGCCCTGTATGATATAATTGATGACACGTTTATAAACAGCTGCTACATGGTTTAATAAAGCAATTCTACAACTGTCAGGAAGATGCATAATACATTGAGTAATAATGAATAATTCTGTCCATGTTTACATGATAATTGGGTAATACTTAATGAGCGCTAATTGTATCCACTAATTATATCCAAGGCTCTTATTCCATGCTCAATATGACACTTTAATTAGGCATCAAGACAGAACAAAGTAACAAACTTACAATCTGCCATATATTTTATGAAGGAAATTTAAAACTTTATGGATCCTCCTATATTACTCTACAGAAAACCTTGGGAGAGACAAAAAAACTGAAATTACTTCAGCTTTACTGTCTACTCAACAGGTGGTTTTTTTTCTCCCCCTGAAATATTTACAGCAATTGACTGTGGAACCAGTGACATGTCAATGGGTTGCAAGCCATGTCATCGATGGTAACCAATGAAAGCCGAGACTGTCATAGCCGGGCCACGGTCAATTTGCATCACTGGTAATTCACAAAAGGCCGGCTTACGTAATGATGTCATCAGGGAGGTTCTCCTGGACAACATGGCAGACAATTAAGAATGTTCAAACAACCCCCAACAGAGGAAAATTGCCTGCTAATGGCGGCACAATAGTTACTAGTGCTCAGGTGCAGACACAATTAATCAATCAATATACTCAAAGAATTAGAATATCGACTGTGAAAACTTGATAATTACACCTAAACTACCCGGTCTGAGAAAACGGGTTGACATGGCAGGTGATAAAGGACGGAATGGTAATCAAGGCTCTGGAATTTGAGAGCTAGCTAGAGCCTTGTTGGAATTCCGCCCCAACTGTTCTTCAGTTTCATCAGTAACAGGCACCTGTGTATGTGATCATCATTCCCCAGATGCAAGTTTTTTCATAATTAATAAAAAAAAACTATTTTTGTTGCCGTACAAAGACACACCACATAGAACCTCAATTCTCATCCAACGATTCTCTTTAAGAAATGGTATGTTTCCATGTTTTATTTTGTTCTTTTTTTTTAAATTTTCTTTTTGTAATTGGATCTCAAGAAAATCTTTCAAGATTATTCTACTGATATATAGCGGATTGCTATTTTTCAGCAGGATAGTGTTGCAGTAAGCCTCCGAGCACCAGCTGGTACCGATGAACGAAACATGATAACAAACGTTGTGCATCCTATCATCATGATCAAGGCCGTATCAGAAGGTAATGTATTTCTTCAGACATTGATGTCGAGACACAGGAACCATTTGGAATTCTGGAACGGTTGGGTCCAAAATCAGACAATCTATCACTGTGCCTGAACCCACCCCACCCCCAAAGTTTGAATGTTTAAAGAAATCTGGTTGTGTAATGCATCATCTACACCATGTACACCAACATAAGCGGTATTGAAATAAGCTGTACAACTTGTTTACCAATCCTCATTCTTTGCTGAATAAAAATATGTTTAAACCACACCAACATAATTAATCTGTTAATCTATTAACACCTGGTAACTTGACTTTCTACTGTAGCATTAAATATTCTGTTGAAAAATGGTTTCATCACTAGTTTGAAATATCAACGGGACACAAATCTGAAAATCAACAAAAAGTACGCCATATTTATAGTTATACACCAAGACCTAAAACATGTCTAACATAAGATCAAATAACCATGACATCATATTCGTATCATCAAATGAAGTGTTTGTAGAAAATCCACAAAACTTGGCTTTCAGATCGAATTTCATATTCATATATCAAGTTTCACACTTCAAATTTCCACCCATCAAATAATTGATTTATTGCTTAACGCTGTTGCAAAGATCGTTCCATATATATGCAATGCAGATCAATATCGATAGGAAAGTTCTGAAAATCTACATCCACGATCCTTGACAACATCAGACATAGAAGAACGGACAGTTGTATACATGCACGTCTTCAAGCAGTGCCAACTCTACAGCACTGCCATTGTTGTGAGCACTATGCTGACGAGCTCACACAGCCATAGGCGCTCCTACGGCCGACAAGGCCAGGCGTTATCTCATCTGCAAGCTAACTCTATTGCCGTAAGCACTAATCAGATATCTGCCTAGATTATATGAAAGAAAAGACCATTCTCCCAATTATGTAAGAGTGACAAAAGGTCTTACTGGCTTCAGTGCTACAACCCAGAAAGACTCTGCCTGGCCTGGCAGAACCTTCAGGTTCAGTGCTGGAAATGTCTTGAAAAGCAGCAGGCTATCAAGCTTGCCTCGGGCAGGCTCAGTTTATCTCAATTTCATTACATAGTCAATATTATATAACATAAAAAAAACGGAATCTTTCACCAGTCCTTGTCAAATATACATAGAAAAGTGGGGCGAAAAATATTTCGTGCATTTATCACTCTGATGCTTTTGAGAGAAAATAAATCAATGATAGATCATAGTGCAGTTTTTCTTGTAAACCCAATTCTCTTTTGAGGTCATTCACTTTCCTACGTACTAGAGTAGAACAGGGAGCAACATTGTCATATATGTAAATACTAACAGAATAGCAATAGGGGAGACTATTGAGGCCAATTCTACTATTGCAATACAGTGCTCCCTCGATATAATGCTGAAGTTGGGATCCATGACATGCCACCCGCGTTATAATGCCTGCGTTATATCAACGAATATAATTGGACCCTGCGTTGTATCCGAATATGCGGTGCATCGAAGGGCGCACTGTACTATTGCGATAGTTTAAAACACTATTGGGATAGTATTGCAATAGTGATTGCGATACTATTGCGATAGTTTGTTTTAAAAAATAAGCCTTTTAAAGATGGCTAATTATTTATTACATGTCTGTAATATAGTGGCTAATGTGCATATATGCTAGATATTTACATTTGTTAAGGTTATGACCATATATATGTTACATATAAATTAGATATACAAGTCTGCAAATGGTTCGGATTCCAATCAGAATTTTCAACTATTTTGGTATTAGTGTTTTAAAATAGTACACTATCGAAACTATCGATAGTTAATGGTACAATTGAAATAATCGATAGTTCAAGTTACTATCGATATATTGCTATCGGACCACTCACTGTGATCTATCGATAGTTGGATCTATCATTACACCCCTAGATAGCAACATGCCAAATGGCAGCTAACTCTGAATGTGATTATAATGTTTCATTGCAAATACTTTTTCAGTGAGTGTAAAACAGTGTTTGATAGCCATCTCGAATATATTTTTATTTATTAATCACATTAGAGATACAACAACGACAAATATAATATTTATATATTTCATTTATCAGAAACTTGGAAATAATTTGTTACACTTACCACTGCATCCAGGAATGAAACGATTTTGAAGAAGCTTGGCTTCCCACGACAAAACATTCGAAATAACTCCCTCCCGATTGGCTGTTGTTCCACCAAATACTTGTAGGTCATAGCTGAAATGTAAATTAGTAATATCAATAAGCATTGGTTCGGGATGCTGTCAATACACCATTTCACGAAGCTGTCTTTTTCTTTTACATTGGGGTTTTAGAGCAGTTTTCAAGATTCTTTCACATATCAGAGCTCGTCAGTTTATGGTAAAAAGGAAACCTGCAACATCCATAGTGCTGAATGTTGCAGTAAACATGCAACCACAGGCTGGTACTGACAAGACCAAGGATGATAACTGCATTGCCAGGGTACAGACAGTGCATCCTATGAAAGGCAACTTTCGCGGAATATTGGGGTTTAGAAATTAGAGCAGCTTTCAAGATTCTTTCACATATCACAGCTGGTCAGTTTATGGCAAAAGGAAACCTGCAACATCCGTAGTGTCTTTGGCTTCTAAGCCCAAACATTCTACCAACCCACCATGAAGTTGTTTTATCAACTGAACTACAAGCACATTATTTGGCATAACGCTTTTGGAAGTGGTCTTGTATTGTTAAAGATTGAACCACAATAATCTTGTAATGATATACACTCAATAAAATTAATTACGGCCCAGCATATATTGGGCAGCAAATTGCTACCAAATTTAATAACTCAGCTTTAGAAATATCTGTTGCTGCAAGTAATTGCTTCATTGTGTATACTAAAATATAGCAAAGGTATGGTAGTTAGTGCCCATTAATTAATTTTGTTGAGTATATTGTAATTGTTTTAATATTTTAACCCTCTCCCTGCTGAAGGCGAGTTAACTTGCCAGATCGCATGCAGAAATAGAACACTTTGATTTTATTCAGCAGGGAGAAGGTTAATGGAGCATTTATTATAGCAGGAAAGTCAAATTTACAAATCTTTAATAAAACATGCTGAATGGTCAAACATCCACAATAGTGCATTTTTAACACAACTGCTAAAGTAATCTAATTATCTTTTACAATGACACATCAATAACACACTAGTCTGAAAAGCAAAAATAAATAACCCATAGAGGTCTACTTGTCATTTCTATTCATGTCTACTATAGCCACTAGGTATGTCAGAAATAACTTCAACAACTGTAAGAAACAACCATGACCAATTTTCCAAATGATAGGGAGAAACACAAAGCTGCTAATGAACGTGATAAACAATTGGCTGCCGTCTCCCAACATCAGGATTAAACTTAACGTCACCGCTCCTGGGCATCTCTGGTTGCCCCCAGTGTGAAGACTGTTAAGACTGGCACTTCCTTACTTACATCATATGTATACCGTAATTACTCTAATAATTCGAACAGGAGAAATTAATTACATTTTTAGTAACTAGTTGTTCGAATTATTAGAAAAATACTAAAATTGAAATTAGGGACAACCAAATTAAAGGCATAATATCACAGATATTTATGGTTGTTTTGGACTAGTTCTTAGCTACAACTGCAAAATGCATTCACTTGACATACGTAAAATCATGTTTGTAATCAGTCGGCTAAATATTAATTGTTCAGAGAACGTTCTTGTTCAAATTGATAGGAGTATTACTGTAGGTCAATGTGACACAAAATATAAACAAACTGTGCATAATTGCATGTGATGAACTTACGGATTTTCGTCTTCATATCCATACATTGTGATATATGGGGAAATCTCAGTATCTGCTTCCATTTCTTACTCTTTCCTTTTCGTTTACCGCCACCGCCTGAAAATAAACATAACAAATTAATATGCGAGCAATGGTATCAACAGATGGGAAATACAAACATTTTATAGATGTGTGCAACTTTACCATGAAACAGTGATGATGGTATTGGTTTCAATAGGTGCTGGCAAAATTGTCCGTCTATTTGGGAGTATTTAGCTAATTTTGCCGTCTACTTTCAATCTTGCTGATACTGTACTACTTTGTAGATGAAAGTATGATTTATGCAGGTATTTTGCTACTCTGCCACCTACTTCCGATTCTACTGAAACCACTGGATGGGTATATTGTTAAAAATGTTTGTATCATGAATATTATGATGCAGTAATGCATTTTTTATTTTAACCTTCTCACCGCTGAAGAAAATCAAAGTGTTCTATTTCTGCACATGATCGGGCAAGTTAAGTAGCCATCAGCAGGGACAGGGTTAATACATAGTGAGAGGTGATTTTCCTATTTTGTAATGATATATTGTTGATTGTTGTTCATTGGAAGGGAACAACCTACAATAACTGTGATGTTATTCATGCACTGCCATCTCAGATCTGTGCTTTCCTGTATCTTCTCTTGTGAATGCTTCCATGTGTGTTTATTAGTGCCAAGTGTAATTGTCTGTATACATATTTGCACAATTATCTCCCTTGCTTGATCCATAGCAGCTGTGGCAACCGTTCATGCCCTAATGAGCACTGTTTTTGCCTAATAGGCGCTGCAAGTGGGTCGAATTCTATTTATAGACGTACCCAGTTTACTGATTTTGGTGATAAGCGTGAAGGTGAAATGTGCATGATTATTGTCTTATTTACGTACCTTATGTCGCCTCAGGATTTATTATCCGTGAACCATGCTGAACAACATAATTCATCTCTGAATCAAACCTAAATTTAAGGATACGATCCTTTGTAACGTTGTATTAAAATTTTCTTTGGATTTTTAGTCACTTCTATGCATAGATTTCTTTTAGCTTATCACCGGACTTCCTAGTTTTAAATGATACTCTTCGAAATTCGATGACCCACTTGCAGCAGCTATCCAGCAGGGAGAGGGTTAATGCCACAAAACAAGTATGGTATTGCAGGTTTTCTTCCCACCATAAACAGATCCCTGCAATATCACTAGCGACGAGACCGCTACGGGGAAACAACATTCATAGTTGTTTTTTAATCGTTATCGGGCTTGGTGTCACAGTATCAATTGTTGGTATTCAACTTTGCTCAACACCCAATCACATTTGATTTTAAGCTTTGTCCTCAGATGCTCTCAAAAAGTAGCTTATAAATGGTTAACATCGAAAGTCATACGAATCTAGGCCTGCAACAGTGATTAATCGCAATCTACCTGATCAGTCTATAACTCCAAATGATGCATGAAGCTGCACTTAATACCAGTTATAATATATTCAAAGGGATGTAATTCTATACAATGCCTAACAAGTAAAGCAAAATTGTATTTCCTTTCCAAACTACACAAGTTGATGAATTGATCATATTTTCAATATTAGCTAGAACATTGAGCAATCTGTGTATGACGGGAGGGGCGCCTAAAGCAATTCACAAGTGTAAATAACAGTACTATCAGTATCCACAATCGATAATCATGATAATGACTGCTTCATATTTAACCTGCACATATACATAACAGACTTTATGACTAGTCTATGTACATTCAGGGTTTCTCCGAACGCGCAATCCTGCTATTAAATAGGCTGTTATCATAAAAAATTGCAAGTTTTGATGCACTTTATTAATAAAAATTGTTGGTAAGTATATCAACATGCATCCCTGGTACTCCCAAAAATTTAAACCTAAGTGGAACCCTGTACATTGAATGATTGCCGTTCATCCCAATCTTCCTAATGTCATATACATGATTTATAATTAATTTATATGTAACTCTGGCATGTCCAAATATAGCACACACCTGCACTGGATTCAAACTCAGACCTTCAGATTAATACTAATACTGGTAATAGTCCAATACTCCAATTAAAGTACCACTGCACTTTTACATCCTTCAAATTAGAAGTTGGCTTTACATTAAAATGGTGATTTGTCTATACATTATGGTCCATGTATATAAGTGGATATATCTATTAGTATAATAGGTGTACATGATTATAGAAGTCTAGTGTGTGAAAGGTATGTCAATGAATTGATGAATAAAAAATATATAGGTCACTGGTTCCTTTCAAGTTTTGTGGATAGTTTACAAACTTGACTGACAGCTACTTTATTTCCAGGGTTGTATTATATTTGCAAACAAGAATCATATGCTGACCATGACATGCGGAAAAGGTAATTCAGCCCAAAAAAATGCCATAGATACACAATATATATAGGTCACCGAAGTAAAATTCAGATGAAAATATTGCTGCATATACTGAAACGGGAACTACATCTACACGAGTTAAAAAATGTAACTGATATTTGCAAGATTAGTAGAGCATTATCAGATTGTGACAAAAAGTGTCACAAACTGATATCGCATTGGAACAATAGTCTAGTGTGTAAGAAGAGGGGGAAAACCTCAAAAGAATGGCAAGAAATGTGGTCACTGATGCAGAATGATGGGGGATGATAGTAGACTAGTTGCCCATGTTTATTGCAATATTTACTATTATAAATTACTCTGGCTGGTAAATATAATCGCAATAGAAGCATATAGGTAAATATAAGATTAGGGGGTTATTTTTTTTTGACAAGATGGGCTGTTGTTGCAGCTGTCATATGCACGAGAATGGTTGTCAATGCAAATAGTTTGCCCTCGACAGGGCACCTGCATAACGCGCGCACACGCAGGGAATCGACGTTGCAGCGAGTTTTAATCATGTGGGATTATTCAATGGTCTGCAGGGGCGGATTAAATCCGTGAATTACATCACAGAGCACGGAATCTGGTCTTGGTCTAATACATTTCTGCAGAGAGAAGCGAGGGCAATGTAAACACAGAATGTACGGCGAGTCTGCCACCGACAGACAAACCGCGCTTACCTTCTCTTGCTTTCAAATATACTGTGTTGGCAACAATATTTTCTAGTTCCATCTGTCTTGCGAGATATCAAAGGGCTCAAAAAAGGGTCCAAAAATGACCCTAATCGAGTCCGATACTCGCTCCAACCGCTAGGGTGTGGTGGGGAACCAACAAAGATGGCTGCTTTCATCAAGATCGGAATTAAAGCGAGGCGGCATTCTGATTGGTTAAAATTCCCAATCCGTAGTCTGCTTCCATTTGTTTCATTAATGAGAGAAGAACAGAGGCGAAAAACATGCTTGGTTCATCCTTTTGGGCTTTATTTCCATCAAAAATAAATAAATAAATATTCTACATTGATATATTAAATTGTTTCATACTTGATTATTCCATTTATATACGTCTAGTACACACCATGCATATGTGAGAAACATTTTCATGGTGAAAATAATAGACTAGTTGGTACCTTTTAAAGTGGCAGTAGGAATGTTTTAGCTAACCATGCATGGTTTATATCATATCTCAACGTGGTTTATCTTTTATTCTCCTATTTATTTATTTAGAATTTGACGTTTAAAATCAATTAGCCTACAGATGCGACTGTGGCATTTGGTTTACACAACTTTAATGAATGTGAAAAAGTATTTTTACTACTTTTCTCTAAAAGATTTAGAGGCATATAATGCCATGGAGGCACAGGTCTACTTATTGTAATTTTATTTTCAATTACATAGGCCCTAGGCTATAAACCTTTAAATGCGGTGCCATTTGATTACATCTATAGAAGAAATGTAGAGCCTATTTCACTGTAGGATATGCCTATAGGGCCTACGACTAAAAATGGTTGTCTTATTGATTATCGCTATTTTGGGAAAGGCATAGTTTCAAATCAAGTAGGCCTATTGATAGGGCCTATGTAGCTATATACTAGGCCTAGGCCTGCATGTAGCCCATTATTCAGATAAATGTTAAGTAGCATAATATTCAAGTGTTTTTTGGACACATGATATTATGAGAGAGAGAGAGAGAGAGAGAGAGAGAGAGAGAGAGAGAGGGGGGAATGGG
>JAUTBZ010137009.1:0-29067 GCA_032361785.1 Lepetodrilus galriftensis | reverse complement strand
ATGAAGAACCTGCTGCCAGGAAGTAAACCGATTCAACAAGTGTTTGAAACCTTCCAGAACTGACATATTGATCGTCTTCTTAGGACATTTCCATCCTAATTGTCCAACCAGGGAAAAAGAAGAATCCAACTGAAACCTCTTAATCTTTGCTTTCATAAGGAATTCCAATTGGGTGATGTACAGAAAAGGACTTGGATGAAAGACCAAAAAAAACTCAAACATTTTCGCCCCAGAAGATTTAATTCCATTAGCACGTAAACCTCAATGTCTAGGCTTCTTGACGTGTATTTCTTTGTTGTAGAACAAAAACATTTCCCCTGGATCAATTCCTACTCCTTTTGAATATTCATCGCTAGTGTGTTCAATCTTACAGCATTCTCCCGCAAATAACATGCCTGTCGTTACCACTAAACAACAGTGTTTGTATTTCATATTTCACCAGTAATCAACATGGACAGTGGCATCAGTTTTCTCAAACTCAATATGTCAAAACCAGATAGTAAACAGAGCTATACATAACAATTTAAAATATGATAAGAAAAATAAAAAAGAACATCTGCCCTGAAGAAGCCTCACTGGTGGCTGATTTGTGACGAAAACCAAAATGTCTTTAACCCTCTCCCTGCTGGATTAGTCAAAAACACTGCTCATTAGGGCATCTCTGGTTGCCTTCAGCAGGGAGAGGGTTAACCTTCCAGCTGAATAAAATCAAAGTGTTCTATTTCTGCATGTGATCGGCCAACTTAAGTCGCCTTCAGCAGGGAGAGGGTTAAAACATCTCAGCTGTAGTGGCCGTATTTGATTTTTGTCTTCATAACGAAGCCGTTACCCTGTAGACATTAACTGACATCTCCGCAGATCTTCAGTCATCTTCTTCCAGCTGCTGTGAAGAAGTTGGACATTGATGTTGATGCCAGCCAGAAGGGACACGTGATCTTGTTGCACTTGCAGTTTTTAAAAAGTAACGTAAAAATGTACCTATTCCACTAATGACAACTAATAAGATCTTAAATTAAATATCCTACCGTCCTTAAATATACATAAAGAATTTATGCCACATCAAGTTCAAAGACTGAAATATTTCTGAACTGATATTCATTATTTTTTTGTGTAACTTCTAAAAAATGACCATCACAAAAATTAAATCCGCTGAGGCCAAAAAAAATTGCAAGACTGAACAAAGCATTCCAGTGCATAATTTTCAAGTATTATTCAAATCAGTGGTGAAGAAAACAGCATTCCCCTACAGATACCATTCCCCCGAGAGCTACTAATCAATATACAACGTCATGATTCATCGCGAGGCCCCAGACAAAGACGCGCGCATGCACGCGCACACATTACGAAACCCCGTGAGTCATTATGCCCCAGCGTTAAAGCACTCGATGGATCAAACGAGGCATTAGTGTTGAAATTTTAATCTCCAATAGCACAGAAATAGATCGTGATAAAAAGAATGTCAATGTTTCTGAGTAACAAGTGATTAATTACAGGCAGGCAACCAAGCTGTCAATGTGTGATAAATTAAATTCCAGTATTACGCGGATTGCTACAATGGACGGTCCCTGATTCGTATATTGTGTTGTACAGTATGACCCACACAGGTTGCTCTGACTGAGGATATCGTATATCAAATGTCATTTCAAAATAAAGATAATTTGAATGCATTCAATGAATAAATAATTATTTCTCTCAAATTTCTTCCATTTTTATTATCTGTGTGATTTTACACAGTATCGTAACTCCCAGTAATACAAAGTGACACGAATCAACTCATAGTATCACACATAAACTTACAGTAACACAAAATAACACACATTTACTTTCACAGTAACATACATAAACTCAAAACAAACAAAAAAAGTAACACACAACAACTTATAGTAACACGTATACATAAACTCAGACCCACCAAAAAACACCAAATTAACACACATCAACAAATAGTAACACCAAAGTAACAGACATCAACTCACAGCAACACAAAGAAACTTTCAATAATTCAGTAAATGACTACAGCATATTTTTCTACTTTAAACTGATAAAAGCCACGTGTAAATTCTATACATATTCCAAGAGCTTCTAAATCTTCTCCATTCTCAGAAATTAATGGATTTGGATGTGAAGAAGCCCTGATGTACAGTATTCACACAGTTGTCTTCAGTGACTGCATCTAACGCTATCTAGGCTTTCAAAGCTTGAAAGTGTATTGGAAAGTAGTTATTGTACCCCCATATTGAACAGTTTGTATACGCCTATATGGATTCTGAAGAACCATATTGTACAGATTATATAACTACAGCCTCGTACAAAAAAACCTAAATGGTTATGAGTCCTGTAAAATGTACTGGAATGGTATTTCTTGGACCCATTGCCTGCCTTTAACTATGGAGAGTACCGTGGTCAATAGAAACATGCCAGTTTACAAAAACACCAACAGCGCCGTCGACGGGATAAGTAACAAAGAATAACATGGTGGTGCTCGTCGTTTTCAAAAAGCATTTGTATGTTATTCTACCAACGCATTGATTTTGAAAACTGGCGTCTAGGAGGGTTTTTCTCTAATACTCCCAGACTGGGACGTACGATGGCGCTATTGATCTACCAGTTAAAGACACCTAATGGGCAGCTCAAGCACGATAAACTACCACACATGATTGGAGGAATCAAGAAAAATTACACCAAAAGCGAGAAAGATAAATGGCTGTCTTTATCTTCTAAGTTTCCCCGGTAAAGGCAGGAATTTTCAATGATTTTCTGTTATTTAAGCTAACATGTATGGAGCTATTAGAATGATAACTGGCAACAAAAAGTCATAAAAGCTAGACAGTCAGAAATACATTGCTCCTTTAAAATGATAAATGACAAGCTTCGGGAAACTTTACCAAATAAAGTCATAACAAGCCTATTGTTCCGAGATAAATAATCTACTTTTTGATATGAGATATTTATTGTATTTGTAATACTAATAAACAGGATTGTATTGTATTTAGACGAAATGACCCGAAAATGAGAACTCCTGGCCTGGGGTGGATTACAAAATTGTGTCCTATATCATTGGGTGAGGCCTTGCGAGGTACCCAAGAAACAGTTGCTAGGTTACAGGAGTCAGAGGTACCCAGGACACAGTTGCTAGGAAACAGCAATGGGAGGTATCCAGGACAGTTGCTAGGTTACAGTAATGGGATGTATCCAGGAAACAGTTGCTAGGAAACAGCGATGGGATAGATCCAGGACATTGTTGCTAGGTTACAGGAATGGGAGGTACCAAGGAAACGGTTGCTAGGTTACAGGAATGGGAGGTGAGTGAGTGAATATGGAGTTTAACGTCGCTACGCAAATCTTTCACCCATTTGCGATGAGGAGGTACCCATGAAATGGTTACTAGGTTACAAGAATGGGAGGTACCCAGGACATAGTTGCTAGGTCACAGTTACAGCTTTAGGAGGCACTCATAACAGGGTTACGATGTTACATTAATAGAAGGCACCAATGGCAGTCTGTGTTTAGCACCAATGGTACCAGGGCTAAAATAAAAAGCACCAACATACATCTTCCAAATGGTATCTCAAGCATGGCCCAGTGATTCACCATCTCAAAATAATATTTAATAATATTCTAATCTCAAAATGCTCTCATTCTCTCTAACTCTTTCTCTTAAAGCTTGGAGTATCTGGTTTTGATTAGCAAAATACAAAAAAAACCAGCAAGGATACTGAAATCTAAACGTATTGTATTTAATATATTCAAGACATGTCATTTGTTAAGTCCTTGCGATTGTTTTTCATTTTCTGTGCGTAGATTGGCTGGCAGGGTGTTAACACGGGAACGTGAGCGGGCCAGTATTATACATTGGAATCACCAGCCTACGTCATAACTGGTAATTTGACGGGCGAGTTGAACGGGAGGCTATGAAAATAGACGGCCTACATGATCAGCCTGGAATAATACATTGCCATAACTGAGCTCGTGAGAAATGGAAGAACGGTTTATTTCAGGGAATAGACAAAATATTCCGGTAGAATGTGAGACAAGGAAATCAATGGCACGTCAGTTGGGTGGAAATTAATCTTAAAACGCCTATACAAGATATTCGGGAAGATGAAGTCACTCTGACGGTCATAATGTCTAATTGGAAGTTGTTATATCGAACAGTGTCTCCCTCAACTAGATTAGGCAGGACAACGACGAAAAAAAGGTGGCAGTTTCGCGTAAAATACCTGTCAATAAAATATAGCTAAGCCACTGACGAGCCGGCTACACAGTAGCAGGTGAAGACAATGCCGCATCGGGCGTTAAAAAAATACAAGATGGTGGTGGCAAGTAGGGAAACTACCGATGCCTAAACGCAGATAATTTTCTTTCACATTTTGAAGAGTCTGATCAAAGAACTTTCTTTATTCTCCAATTGAAGATGATTGTGAAAAGGTCCCATAGTAATATACAACACATGTTTGTCTTACAATACGGAGATTGAGAAATTGATCGCTGCGGGTCTTCAAATGTGCCTTCTTCTTGAAACCCTGTTTGTAGACTCAAATTCAATTTCCTGTCTCGACGGATGTCAGCATTGGACAATCAGGAACAATGTGAAGAAGAACTGTTGAGCCAGCAATCACTGCAAGCCACTGGCGGGATTGGGAAAACATCTCCACGTAGACATGTTTCCACCGAGACCTTTCAGATCAATAAGCTGCTCTTGGAAAGTGTCCACAAGTGCCCCTTGAAATTGATGCCAATAGAAATACATGAGAAATAATGACAAATGCATGAAATCTCCACAAAGACATCGTCCATTGCATACCACGTGCCAGATGATGGTACGTCGCGAAACATAGAAGATGGTACGTCGCCAAACGAGGAAGATGGTACGTCGCTTAAAGAGGAAGATGGTACGTCGCTTAAAGATGAAGATGGTACGTCGCTAAACGACTTGTTATTCAAGGACGAAGGACGTCCTGCATATATACGATCTTCGTTCCGCGTATACAATCTTCGTAAGAAATTGACAGCGGGTAATTTGGAAGCAAAATGTCAGATGTAATCTCGCCCTCCCAATGTTCACGTAGTTATCTCACTTTGCAAATGGCAGGCATAAAGCTACCTCATTTCCATATGGCTGAATACATTTGGATGAAATTGACTTTGGGGTTTTGGAAATCTGGCAGGAAGGTCTGTCACAATATTGTTTTTGGTAACTGTGATTGTCAGGAACAATAACCACAGCAATCTATTTACAATCATGAAAAATAAATTGCACGGTTTTCAGAAAAAGATGAAGCCTTGTACCACTGTGCATAAAACAACATACTAAAATATTGTCCATTTTTTGCATGCAAGTGATCAATCAGTTTTCCGTTATCTTTGCAAAGTTACTTCTTTTCTTACAATTAGTTCATGTTTTTACGCTTTTCTGATTTTATATTTTTCATACAGGAGAAGAACTAACTCCTTAATGCTACAGTAAGACCCCATTAGCCAGGGTTGATACTGATTCACCAAACAACATACACGACAATGCATGCCCTGGGAGAAACCAATTTCACAACCCTCGTACTATCTTAACATTGAGAAACAAAAACAAGTTTCGTTGTATGGCCATTCCTCAGAAGACTTAAAAATAAATTTGATAACTGCACTGGGCAATAATCCTCATAATACATTTTTGGGAGTAATCTCCCTTTGAATGGTTAATGAAGAATAATACTCGAAAAGCCTAGCATACATTGCTTGTCAATCACTTGTCAATCATGTTGTCATAGCATCAGGACCCTTACACAATACTTTGCTTGGTTTCAAGCAGTTTCAAACCAATTTCATTCTCGTCAGCAAACCACATGTGAATTATTTCCTCCAAATTTCCTCTCTTGACAAATATATTACCATTGCCATTCAAATCATGAACTCAAAAAAAATCCCATTTGTTTTCCAATTTCAACTTGCACAAGCCAGAATAAATTTGGCAAATTTATGGTTTTGCCTCTGACATTCTCGTTAGTTGTATTATCAGTGGTTGGGACTCGCGAGGAAGAGTAAACATAACTGAAAAAAAAAAATACAATTAAGAATGGACAATACATAAAGATCACTAAATGGTAAAAATCCCTACTGCCACAATGTCAATTTCAGGCGATGAGAACAAACATCAAGTTACACGAATAATAACTACTGGTAAACATACGAGCGTAACTCAATGCAAGAATCAGACTAATCTGTCCAAGATCTGGTTGGGAAAGTAAACAGCCATCATCAGTAATCTTCAGAGGGCCTATTCTCGAAATGTACTTATGAACTTCTTAACCTAAGAACAGTTCGTAGCCATACTACCAGTATAAGAATTGCTAAGATTGTTTTACGAACGTAAAATCGTTTCGAGAATAGGCCCCCAGGCTGCCAATTTCACAAAGACATCACAATTATTATTATTTGATTTTTAATTGGGGTTTAGCAAAAAGACACTTTCACGATTATTTCACTTTTGTCTTGTCAGTTTTGGGGCAGGAGGAAACCAGCATCATCCTAGTAACACTAAATGTTGCAGTAAACCTGTGAGCACTGGCTGGTACTTATACTGACAGACCAATGATGATAGCTGCATGATAGAATACATTGTCTGTACCGTGGCAAAAGATGATACCACTATTTCCACGGTACAGACAACGTATTCTGTCATGATCATGTCAGAAAAGTATCTTTCACAAACATTGATGCCAGTCTCCCGGGATTGGATTTGAACCTGAGACCTTTGGCTCCAAAGTCCAATATTCTCCCATTGTGCCACCCTTCCCTCACAATTACTAGTTAGGATGGTATAAATATTAAGATGTCCTCAAATGTATTGCACAACATCATATTAGCTCATGAGGTTACTCATAACTTATTTACTGATGAGTACTCCAGTTAATAAATGTTACATATCTCACCATGTGCAATGATTGGCAACACTACATATCTAATCCACACACAAAAATTATTAACAATGTTACTATTACGATTAGCAATGTTACAGATCTCATCTAGACATATTATTAGAAATATTATTTATTTTCAAAGCCTCACGATTAACAATGTTACATATATTGTATCCTCATGTGAGACATTTCTCTATGCGAGATGATTGGCAATGTTACATATCTCCATGTGAGATGATTGGCAATGTTACATATCTCCATGTGAGATAATTGGCAATGTTACATATCTCCATGCGATAATTGGAAATGTTACATGCCTCCTACATGTGATAATTGACAATATTACATATTCCTACAAGCATGCTAACTGGCAATGTTACAAATCTCATCCAAGTAACGACGACATAAAATATTACATATCTCCGCAAACGTGACTTGCAATGTTACATATTCTCCATGCGAGATGCTGATTGCCAAGGTTACGTATCTCTCCACACGCATAATTCCCAATGTTACATATATCTCTCCATGCGAGATAATTCCTGCATATTGATCGTCGTATTCCTAAGACGGTCATGCAACTGACATTAAAGTTCATGTGGCATGCTGCAATTGACGTCGGTATTTCCTAGTTTATATTCTCCGGAGAGCGACAGGGGCTCAGCGGAGTCCGGTGATACACAACGCGGACGGCACTGCAGACAAATATGAAAACCCTAACGAGATCGCCCTGGCCATAATTTCGTACAAGGCGCAGGATGAGTCGGATTCCTAGAAACGTGCTCTCATATCGAGAGGAGAGATCGCTCCTTCGACAAACGCCAGTAAATTAGATGTCATTGGATAAACGACAGCATGAATGTTAAGGCTGGCCAAATCACACATCTACAAAGATAGAGCATGAATTTCAGCTTTATTTCCGCGAAATGATCGCGATGGAGCCCAAGTAGTACAAGACGTGATGCGTTATACGTGTCTGGTTACCGAAACTCAACGACAAGGGAATTCTCCTCTGTGTAGCACAGGCATGCAATCTTATAATTAGCAGCTGGGGCTGATCAATACGATAAATGCAGACCAATCTAATTAAACTGCCAGATCCAGACACCCATTAAATTCAGGCGATCTGCAATTCATCAAAATGTCTTGAAACTTGCTCCTCCGTGGCGTCCATACTGTCACCTTAAGTCATGTGACCCATTGACCTACTTTCAAAATATATTCTGGAATTTCTAACATTTTATTGTCCAGTTTGTGATACAATTTACAAAATGAATATTTTCAAAAGAAATGTGTAATCATAATGCAATAATAACAATCTATTAAGAGTTATAAGCTTCGTTCCTAAAAGTATTAATCTTGATATTCTCTATGCATTGATTTATTATTACAGTAAATGTTTCTTCCTTTGAAGTTAGTTGGCTGAATTGGGGTTCACATCCACTTTCAAGATTATTTTTCTGATATCATGGCTGCATATTTGGTATGTATATGCCCAGCTTGTAATATTAATAATAATAAAGTATAGATTTGCCATTTCGAGGGAGAAACTGCTCGATAGCGCTCATTTGCTCTTGAAAGAAATACGTCTTCAGGGCTCTTTTGAAAAGAGTCTGATCTGTGAATTCCCTGATGTTCAAAGACCTGTTCAACAGAACAGCACTGGCTGTCGGTGCTAGCTCACTGGAAATTACATTGCAGTTTGAATGTCAAGACATTATTAACTGACTCTGAGCTGACCAGTCCTTTCTTTAATCTTTGAATCGTGAGCACTCGGCAGATGGAACAAACAGTACAAGTTCTTTATTTGAATGCCTTTAGATATTATGAATTTTCGCACCCCAGCTGTACTTAATTCTGTTCAGGACTCACTTCATATGGTACCCCTGGCACACGTCTAGAGAAAAACTTGTGCAGTTTAGGAAGCACAACATTGAACCACTCTCTAGGACAACATTCTATCCACTACACCACTGAGGTGGTCTTTGGTCTACATGGATGGTCGAACATACAGAATAGTTTTAGGTTTTAAAATAAAAACAAATCACGAATACTGAACCACTTCCCTAACATAGAGTAACACTGCTAATACAGTCAAACATAAACTCTTCATTTAACCCTCTCCCTGCTGAAGGCAACCGGAAATGCCCAAATGAGCAGTGCTTGTGCGTAATCCAGCAGGGAGAGGGTTAACCAATAATATAAAACATGAACTAATCTTATAAAACCCTAACCAATCATATAAATCACTAAACCATTGATATAAAACACTTTGGTAATAATACCATGAACACAGTCAAATAGCAACACTTTGTATAGCCAGTCATATAGAAACATCGCTAATACGGTCACAAAGGAACACTTCAGTAATACAATGATAGAGAAACCGAGCACTAATACTGTTAATATTCAATAGTGACAGACAAACAGACGGAAGAGATCTAGAAGTGCTGTTCTGTGTTGACAGGCTACAGACTGTGAGTTGACCGCACAGATAGCGAGTTGACCGCGACAGTGTCACATAGTACAGTAAGTCCATGGTCTGCATTAGAACGCGAAGGTAGCGGAATCGCGAAGGTAGCAGTATCGAATTGGTACCAGTGCTCTGATTGATACACGCCATGCGAGTACCACGATACCCGATGAACTCCGATGTCCTTAAACAACAGCACTTTACTACAACAGATGGTCACTTGTTTCATTTAAACGCATTAACGTGAGAGTAGTGTTTGTACTTGTTGATAGGCTGATGTTTCTTTTTAAAAAAATGTAATATAATCCATAAAATTATTTTTAATCTTACAAGTATAAATCGAGGTGAGTTTGTCTGATTATTGAATATTGAACATGAATACGTTAATGGCGACATTGTTCTGTTTCTTTTGTTGACATAACGGACTGACAGACGATCGGAATAGCATTGTACGACCCGACGATCAATCGGGTACACCAATTAGCCCGTCAGACAAATCCACATTTCTACAGGTATGAGACACAATGCTGACAGTGTGTGGGTGGGGGAGGAGGGGAGGTTTGTATTGGAAATGCAGGTTGCAGGTTGGTGGGTGGGGTGTTGAGCTGGAGTTTGGTAAAAAGAGGATTGGGGGGGGGGGGGGGGAGGATGTTGTAGGGTTATGGGGGTGAAGGAGGGACTGGAGGGTGAGGATGGGGGAGGTATGTTGTAGGGTTATGGGGGTGGGGGTGAGGGTGGGACTTAAAGGAGAGGATGGGGGAGGTATGTTGTAGAGTTATGGTGGTGGGGGTGACAGTGGGACTTAAGGGTGAGGATGGGGGAGGTTTGTTGTAGGGTTATGGGGGCAAGGGTGGGTCCTTGAAGTTCTTATATAGATTGTCGGCTGGAGTGTGGAAGTGGAAGGTTGACATTCTTGGTGAATGTAATGGAGGCTTTGGATGGGATGAAGAACAGCAAGGTGTGGAAAGGTGGAGTTGGAGGTAGATGTAGCAAATGGATGAAGGATGACAGTGGTTGAGGTAGATGAATCCTCTGGTTAACCCTCTCCCTGCTGGATTGGGCACAGGCACTGCTCCGGTTGCCTTCAGCATGGAGAGGGTTAAAGGACACACCTAGCTGCTATTCAGTTTGGCCTCAATACGGTCACCCCCGTTTCCTGCTACAATTTAATCAGAATACTTTGGCAGTGAAACTCTTCCACAAATCCCCCGTGCCACATTCAGTCCGTGTTTACATAAGGAAGACCTTGACATCCAAGGAACAATTTGGATTCTCACGAGGGTTCAGCCAGAGAACTTTACCAGGAGACTTTACTTTGGGAATTGGAAATTATTTCTAGAAACACAACAGACAACCACAGAGTACAATTAACTTGATTACCTGATCCTGTACAACGTCTCCCGATAAATATAAAATATTACTGGTGAAATATTCCGGGCAAAACAGTAAATAGAATGAAGTATTTCTATAAAGTTGTGATTTTACAATCTGATGCCGAGCTCAGTAGTTAGTAGCTGGTCAGTTAGTGTGAGTAGATGTGGCCGGAATGGGCCTGGTCAAGCACTGGACCTACACCAAGATGACCAAAGCGATAACATTATATGGATACAATAATATTCTAATGGTTTAGGTTTTTGAGGGCATTCTCATAAGTGCAGTGCATGACATGTGATGATCCATAAATAGCTACCGGTAGTCAAAAAGAAGCAAATTATATTTTGTAGTCTCCAATTTTCCACTTCGTAAAAGAAAGATAATTATTTTTATAATATATTGGTGTTTATAGCAATTATTTACAATTATATTGATAAATTACTTTTATTTTCTGTCGGCCAACCATTCATAATATCCAATTATTCTTTATATATTTGTTATATTTGACCTCACCGACTGGCCAAACTATCAAATTATATATCAACGGGCGCAAGGCCTATTGCAGTTATATTTTCGACATTTTTCTCTTTAAAAAAAAAATTAGTATTTTTAGTATCTACTTGTTTTTGAAACTATATTATATATATATTTTCTTTTATTTCCCCACCGTCTGGGCAAAAATTCACATACAAATCTGTAAACAATGGAATCAAATAAATGTAACAATGGCCTAAATAAAAATACGTAAATAATCTTATTATCAGTATGGTTATGATGACTCCACCCTTCCTTGAAAATAGAAAGCGAATATGAAACACCTTTTTTCTTCCAATAAGTCACGCAAGCAATTTCTGGTTATTTTGTGAACAGACAAAGTACCGTATCTAATTTCAATAATCCAATAATTGCTAATACATGTAACAGAAAATTTTGAATGGACTAATGGGAATCGTATCGTCATGTGTAACATTTACTTTCACAAACGTGATGGAAAATATTCCATCTGGAATAAAATGCTAAAAGACTTTGTGGTATTGTTCGAAATAGATTACCATGATATCCCTACGAGACAAACGGAAGACTATCAATTTGTTAACAATAGGTTAACAATAGGTCACCGTCAACAATCAACACAGATGACATTGTGAGGACAATGTGACCCAATGCCAATCAAACAGGGCTGAAACGCAAACTTGAGACAATGCTGAAATATGCATGACGTCTCCATGTTAAACAGCTCCAGCAGGTTGAAGCAACTTAAAAGAAAACCAATCTATTAATAATTGACGCTACCAGGCTTTGTTTTGCCCTGTTCAATTTCCCTGGCCATAGCTGGCTTTCCGCATGAGTGGAGTTTTCTACCCGAGTGCGCGATGGCATGAATAATACATCTCCGTGACAACCGTCACCTCGACTGCACTTCCTCCAGCCAGGGGGCGCCGTGCTCAGAAATAGATCCACGTACTGTACTTAGCAAATTAGATTAAGCGTGAGTCTGCCATTGTCCGTTGATTGTGTTCGAGAGGGGGGGGGAAATAGATCGGGGTTATTGACGATGGAAATCGACATGACAGGTTGCAAATGCTGAGATGTCAATCAAGATGCAGGTAAAAGATTGAGCGATTTCACAGGTATACAATGGACATGGAGGCGCGACAAAGACCGCCCGCGACCCAAGAGTAAACGTCCAGTCGGAATGTCGGTCAAGCAGCACAGGAAATTGACCGATGTCACGACGTCGCCAATAAACGTCATCGCCGCTTATCAAAGACGACAAGTCCTGAAAGCTAAATTTGGACTCTCTGACAATTTTGTGCAACAGATATCTGTCACTGGCATGTATCTCGAAAGGAAAAGGAAAGAAGAAGTTGGATGTTAAAGTCATTGTTGTACAGTAGTAACAGAACAGAGTTGAATAATATCACAAGCTTAATCTTTAATTTGAACTATCTAACAATTTACAATAATTTTGGACGAGGGTATCAGTTTTCTGCAGTATCTATCTGTCACTGGTACGTATCTTGAAAGGAAAATTAAAGCAGAAGTTGGATTTTAAAGTCATTTTAAAGTCATTATTGCACATATTTCAATAACAAAACAGAATTCTATTATACCAGAGTTATCTGTTTAACATTTGAAATTTGTCACGTTATTACAGATGATCTACAGCTATAACAATTATAAGGAATACCTGATATTTTCCAACATATGAAGTAGCAAATTTAATAAGGTATTAATATAAGATAATGGCGAACAATAAAAATACCACACCAGTTGCATTGAATTATAAGATTCTCTGTATTGCCAATTGTTAATCCATGAAGTACATATCACCCATTGCACATTATAATCAAACTACTGAATACAAACTTTATCTCACATTCCTATAATTCAACAAATACCAGACAATTTAATCATATATCATGGAGGCTGAACATTGTAGATCCATTTTACTATTGAATGAAATGGACATGAGTGAGTGAATGGAGTTTAACATCACTGCGGGAATCTTTCGCCCATTTACGATGAAAATGTACATGAAGGAATAGTAGAGATTCTGTGTTGGCGACATGACGTGACGTGACGCCACGTGGCTGTCTATTCCAGGACGAACATGAGCCAAACGAGCAATAGTTTGATCACACGGACAACCAGACTCCAGAACAATGTACCACGTTGGACGGCAGTTTTATGGCTACGATTAAAGCCAGGATTATCTTCCCATCAAGGAGATTAATCAGGTGTAATAGGACAATGAGAAAAAAGCACAATCGATGCCAATTGTATTCCTCTTTGTGATTTACATAATACAAAAAAAACATCAGTAATATTTATTAAACGAGTTAACAAAAGCATCGCACTGCGATGACCGAATTCATATATTTCATGAGAAAAAAAACCCAGAAATTTAATTAAATTCCTTTCCTTTGTTATTTTCGCTACATATTTTGGAATTATTTACACGCATATGAAAATGTGTCAACACTGCATGCATCGCTATTGGACGTTACGATAGCATCGTCGTTAATTTCCACAGAAGCGGATCGCCGTAAAGAGCGTCGTCCATGCGTGTCCGAACGGGAGTTCATTAAATAATAAACCCACAAGTATTGATCAATGATACGCGGTCTGTGAACACATGGAGCGTTGCCATGGCAACCGGATGCCAATGGAGAGACCAATCAACATTGGTCCTGTTTGCAGTCAGACTGGGACAACCGTCCCGAGTGCAAGCCGCCGCCACTCTAGAGAGACAGTGTAACGGCCAGAGATTTATGACTGCTCGCAATACAAGATAAGGTTTAAAACGCAATTGTTAGATTACAGTAGATTTCTCTACCGGTTCATCAACGAAACGTGTACTCTTGATCCATCCTTTTTGAATAATTAAATCGTCCACGTAGAGCAATTCTTTAATCGTAATAAATGGACAAAATGTACGAGTGCCGAGTATCAACCGCACGAAAGTCGCGACACGGTATCAAATGACGCCGTCGCGACAGGATATCAAACGAAACATGACAATGCATTTACATAGGCTCTTTGGAGAACGGTCTGCGATGTCGTACGGAGACCGAGAGAAATGTCTGGATGGCGATTGGTTGGAAATGTACGAGTATCTCTGTCAGAGTCGGGCGATATTGACAAGCATTTAGATTGAAATTGACCAGTGTTGATTACAGCTGGACTTTGCTGGCTATGTCATCACTCTGTCAGGGAAAACAATGGATAAATACACAATGGACGGAATTGATACTGCAGTACCTGCAAGACAAAATTGCTACTGCTGTTATTTTAACCAGTAAGGTGATACTTTTTCTACAGCAAAACAGTAATTGTAAAATATTTTACAGCTGAAACTGCAGAAAATCTGCAAAATAAACGAGAAATATTTCTAATCGTGCGATATGAAATTAATTGAAATCTGAATTTAGGTACGATATACAAATAAATAATTACTTTGATTGAATTAGCGCTTATTATCGCTGCGGGAACATTTCACAATGCGACAAATAATTACAAATTCAGCCAATCCAATATAACAGTTAAATGTATTTATAGTATACATTTCCATAAATGTATATATGTATATTTCCATTAAAAGTAATTTCTCTCAAAATAGCAAACTGGACCAAAATGTCTAGGGTTACTCCGCTGATAGTTTATTTCGCAATCAGTTGTGACACTTGAGTAAGTCGGTCAGATGTCGCTATACGATCGCATCCACTAACCGTATCGTCTATCCCACATCTCCAGTGAACAATACTACGTTGCATGCATGATTCACGGAACATTATCTTTCCAAAATAATTACACGTTAATTGGACGGTATCTTTGATTGGGATTAATATTTAATGAAATAGTCAAATTAATCAGCGTTCGATCCCAAGCTCAGGGCGACATAAAATAAAAATAATGGTAACATTACATGTACAATTAGACATTTTTCCGTATGAAATATTTACAAGATAAAACAATCAGATCTTTAATTACAAACATAATGTCTTATTCAGGATGTTATTTACTATCTTTGGGTGTCGATATCAATAAAAAAAATCCACTACCCTAAAAATCCATATTACCAACAAACAGAATCTAAAAGGTAAATCTGACTAAACTGGTGCTAATTAACCACCATACTGATTAATCTAGAAGAGATAGAATTAACCTCTTTAACTCCATATTAACATGATTAATATTATTAAAAATCATTCCACGATTCTGAACAATTGTCTTGAATAAAAAAATAACGTATAAATATTTCCGTTAATTTCGCCACGTGCAGAGCAGCACTTGAAATGAGCATCAACAATTTCCTTTTTATATTTGTCAGATTTTACATGTTATTCATATCTTGAAATAGAGTCTATGTGGGTGCGAACCTATTTCCGTGTTGTCCAGAGAACTCTAAAACAAACAGACCTCACCAATTTATGCCAAATCAGTTCGAGTGCAGTTGACACACATATAGGACAGACTGCGTATGTCATCCACGAATTTAATAGCATAAACGTACAAAAATAGAAACTACGTACATCAATATTTTTTTGAAAGGATCTGAAAATAGATGACCATGTGACCACGGCAACCGATCCTAACGTGAAATCAATTCCACTTTCTTTCCCCCAATATTCAGTTCTACTCAGAGCGTACCAATTCCATCAGGCTTATATAGCGTGACAAGCGCTGTATACATTGAATATGATCGGAAAATATTGATATTCAAATGTGCTGCTGTACATTGCAAATGAATACGAATTGCGCCCGCGATTGCATATGAAAAGCTTATTGAGGACCGAGAGCCATACCTAATTCATAAGGCAATCCCTGCCCTTTTGCTTGGCAAATTTCACGGAGCGGTCCTGACGCGATGCAATAATCTAATAGATCAATTTAATCTCTCTCTATGCTTAGTTGGCCCGCATGGGACAGAGGATATATATCTTGGTAGAATACCCCCTGCCTAATCTCATGAATTCCATCAATTGCATTAGATCTGGCAGCGCTTGCTTGTCCTAGAAATATTAGTCACTCAGCGGTAATATTATACACATGGCAGTATTAAGCGCTCCGGTCTTGTTTGTGCCGATTGATCTAAAAGGTTCCCCAACCGATCCCCTTCAGAGCCACTTCATCATGCAGATTGGCATTGTGCCATTAGTCCCCTAGTCGGCCATCTTGGGCCAGAAGTATCGATAAAATAAACAGAGAAACCCTGTGCTCCCAGCGTTATTGGAATGAAGCTTGCCCGGGACAGCTGAATTGGTCACTTAAATCAACTTGTCGCAAGTCCTGGTCAGTTTAAACAAGGGAAATTACAGCCGTTTTGATTAAATTTCTAATTTGGAGGAAAATGCCCATCATATAGTGGTCATTTCTCCCGACAAGAGACAAGAAACAGGGTTATTAATTTTGTCTGCAGGACTGGTAGGGTTTGGGGTACGAGAGTGTCGGATAGCCCGCGCCCGGGACGTCGGGGGTGATTTCGGGACAATTGATGACCGATGTCTCCGTCAATTGTCGCAAATTTTAAATACACTCTGATTAAAACATGCACACATGGCGGGGGCAAGTCGGGATTGCAGGAGATTTATCAAGGAGTGCAAGACATTACGATGATCAAATGGTGTTTAACTCCAAGACCTTTGATGCTGGTTCTAAAATCAATACTCTGTTCTTTACTTCACAACGAGGACAGCATAACAGCGGTATCAGACTTCCACTACACTAGAGGGTCGGGTTTCATGTGTTGCATTCCAGATGGCATTGCACGTGGATGTCTTAATCCTGATGAGCAGTGTTACGACCAATTCTAAATTCTATATAAGGACATTATAGAATAATCGCCATAATCACAGATCATTACCAATCACTAAGAACAAATTTCTAATTGTCTAATTTTCCATGTAGATAAATAAAAGCCTTACGAAAAAAAATACATCGAAAATTAATTCTCTATTTGAATAAAATACCAAATTAATAATTTTCTAATTTTCCACACATACTAATCCTTAAGAACAATAAATCTTAAAATGTATTCTCTATTTGGAAAATAATACTTAGTTTACCAGATACTTAATTTAACACCAAACTATAACTGTACATAATGTAGAAGCATGAACCACAAAGATTTCAAAACTGATGACACTCAGAGATGATCATATTGAACCCATAAACATTGGCAACATTATTCATAAACAACGTCAGTTTCATTCTTCACTACATATGTTCCATGTAACAATGTTTCACAAAAAGTCTGGTCTGATAACTGGTCTGACACATGGTCGACTTGTCTGGATGGTCTGACAGACAACAGACTTCAGACGATGCACGTAAATCTCGCTAGTGTTCGCAATCCACCAAGCTGCAGAGCAATACATTTAATTTTCAGCGTCTTCGATACCCATGACATGTTCTTAAGATGCGGTTAAGTACTAAGCATACTAATCACACTAATCATGTCGCAAAGTTAAGTCCAGCCAATCAATGCAAAGATTACCGCAATAAAAATAGTCAATGTATTAACAAGGAAATGCATTAATATTCACCATCTCCTTGCTGGATTAGGCTCTTTAAGGCATCTCCAGTTGCCTTCAGCATGGAGAGGGTTAATCAAAGGAGGAGCGCAATGTGAATATCTGTATATGGCGGGGGCAGAAAACCTGTAGGTTATCGCAAATTTTATACATTGAACAAATTTTGATGACCACTACATTATTGTCACGTTCTCTTTGTTCAAGAGTTTAAATGGCTGCAACAACTGACACACATCAATAGAATCACAGACCTGAAATCCTGGCACTAATATTACAAAGTGTTTCCAGTACAATTTCATGCTCAACCTCTTGAATGTTATATGGGAATCTGTAAACAAAACTTTCGAGTTGAACATGAAATTGCACTCAGAAAAGTTTCGTAATCTTGGGAACAGATCAACTATATGGCGTTTTCTAACACCAAGACGATTGCATGCCAATGTTTCCAGCAAGGATAACTATAGCGAGAACAAGAGCCAGCCAGTTTACAATTATTCTATTCAAGAAATACTCTGGGCCATGAAGTAACCAATATGATAACTGAATCTCCCGGACAGTGTTGGGATAACGAAATGTAATAAATTAGTTTGAGTTCTGAACAGAGGTCATTAACAACGATGACAAACACAAAAATATCAGAAACATCAGCCCCCACAGAAGAGACGATTCCATGGGACCTACATGCAAATTCTTTTCGCAAATTCTACCCCCTTATGAATCAGAAAAACATCCTGCATATTATTTCTTTGATTCAAGTATCAATGAATGATTCATTAGATCAATTGACGATTCAAGAGTTGAGCCTAGAAGATTGTTCCTCGTGAGGACGGGTCTATGAGATGACCATACGTCAAAGTTCATCGCGACGAGCGCCCATTCCAAACAATACGTGTTAACAACGCGGGCAATGAGTGGCAATCAACACGGGCAATGAATGGCAATCACAGCAAGCAAACAAGTGTTGATATTGAAAACAGTCGGGCAATGTGTGAATTCTGAATGGCTTTCGCCAAGAGACTCGCGTCTTTTCATTACGCTTTCGCCGCCCGTGACTCATGGCCATATTTCAGGGCGAGTTGAAGGCATGTTAATTAGTACAATCAATGTTGCATAATGGCAGAACGCTAACGAGCCGGCTTTCATGTCAGATTAGCTTTCTTAATTTGAAAATCGTTACTGAACGTAACACACACAGGACAATACGACACTTTAGAAACTTCAAAGAAATCCAGAAAAACCAATAAAATCGTTGCAATGAAAGCTGTCACATGGAACAGTAACAGACCACGAGACTAGATTTTTCTAATCAACTGATTTTTTAATTTTATTTTATTTTAACGAATCACTGAATAAATTATATCCACCTCAATTCATATGTTCCTGATTTCCGTATAGTGTTTCCAGTGAGAAGTACATTCTACATGCAACCTGAAATCCATTCCTAGTTTGCTTACTTAACACTCTCAGGTCCGTATGCACAGACATAGTTTAGTTAAACCATAGTTAAGAATCATACCGACAGTAGTATAACTCGTCGTTTAAACCTAGTTTAGCCTAAACTGTGGTTGAACTATGTTTGTGCATACTGACCTCAGTGGTAAACACTTTCTACATATAACCGACAATCTCCAGTTGTATGGTTAAATGCACTTTTAGATAATAAAATCCTATAAAATCCTTAAAAAAATAACCTGATATTTACACATGTTCCTCACAGTCTTTCCCATCCATTAAAATCAAGCCTTTCGTAATTATTACAAATATTAATATATGGAACTGCAAACATCTGAATCACAGCTTCATCAAACATTGTAGCACTGACCTATAATTATGAAAAATCAAATTTGATATGCTCCGTGTTTTTCTTAAATCTTGCACACCAAAAAATCCACATAGCTCATTGAACATATAATATCATTCTTCCAGTGAGCTGATCAAAATCAATATAATGTATTTTTGTTAAAGATCTAGCGAAATGAAAACTGAGAGCAAGGCGAACAAACATTTTCAAATTGTTTCATAAAATACAATGGATGTCATGAGGAGAGGCTAACTAGGCTCCTCCGAGCTTTCTTATTTTTACAGAATCATCAGCGGAAATTAGCTGTGCCATATTTATACTGGAGCCTTGGGGCTCGGGCTAGCGGATTGAGCGCCGCCCTGGTGGGAAGAACGGACAACCAGTGATTATATACATACACGGGGAAAAAAACAAAAAACGGACAGCACAAGGACAGCTGTTTTAGCTCAAAGCAGCAGGAAAAATCAATTCTTCCGCGGAAATTCTGATGGATCACTTTCAACTGTTCCCGACTCTGTAAATGGCTACTGTCTTTGGTTAGCTGGCGAGAATCTTTAACTAACTGGAGATGTGCAAACCGGTGGGAGTGTTGCTATTGATCGAATTAAGAAACTAGTCGCGTTTTCGTGAAACGTAAAACATCGCCAAACATCTGAGACAATGACCAAACACAAACAGATGTCGGAATCACAGGTCTGGTTAGGGTAATTTGACGGCAAAAACAACATAATCGCAAACATCCGTTTAATTAGAATTGAGCACAATGACCATCGATGTTTGTTCATTTTGCCATCAGCGGACGTTTGAGTAAAGAATCATGAAGCCAGTGTCAGATAAAGTCAATTTGAGATATTTGCAATTCTTTCTGCAAGGCTTGTTCTGTTTTAATAAGTTAATATTTCTCTATTTCCACAGAAAAATAATAATAAGTAAATAATACAGAATTAATAATAAGAGAATCGGTGACTACAGTACCATAATATGAGTGATCCAAATTATAACTATGCATGCATAAAAACTGACGAAAATTTAAATACTGAAAATATATCATGATTAAATATCCAAATATTAACCACATCTACCGTAATTGATTTCAAAAGTGAAATAAACCATTATCCTGCATTGAAAGTGTCAAAATCCGATTCTCAGTGGAGTATATTTCGCAAAAGCTGAAAAAAATATATTCCATTATGGTATCAGATATTGACAAATTGTCAAAAAATGTTCCTGAAAATGACATTACGAAGTCAACATTGGTCCGAGTTGCCATGGTTACTCAACAGTCAATGCAGAAATTGAATTGTGCAGGACATTCCCGTTGGAGTTACGAGTGTACGACAACAGACGGCAGTGACAACATGCCAACGTGAGCCTCCTTTCTGTCATTAGTGCAGGTCCCAACGAGAGCCAATCACTTTATACATTAATAACAGGGTCAGCTTACGGTCTCTCTTCCCCCCCTTGGCCACCCACAAAGGAGAACCCGTAATTGATGTCTCTAATCAAGGAATGGATCATCGTCTTTCATGTAAATATCACATTATGTAACTCTCCAGTGGACGTCACTTACAAACAATGCATGTTCACTGGTCATCTGGCCAGTATTTAGCTGCCCACTGGGAACTCAGAACTTGGAGCTTGGAACTCAAAACTTAAAATGCAGTAAAACTGGTTGGAAAATTGGAAAACTTAAAAGGAAAAACACAATTTATCGCTGTCTTTCACGACATCAAATTTATTTGCGACTTTTCCTTGTTTTTTTTATGTGTGAGTTAAATTGGGATTTAGTTCCACTTTCAAGATTCTTTCACTTATTCCACAGCATTTCCTTGGTAAGTGATGTCATGTGAAATGACATGCAATATGGGCGATGTGTCAGCACAATCATACAAATAGTAAACACATCACTTTGACTTGTGACATTCTAAACCAAAGTACCCATTTACTTGTACAGTAGTAGCACAATAGGGTAGTAACTATAGGGTATCCATGTACTAATAATACTGAAAAAGTGTGAACTATAGGGTACAATACGGTAAATCACAAGGATACCCTTGAAGTACTGTAAATGATATGGTACCCATTTATTTGTAACATTGTAAACCATTTTTTGTCAATTTCACTAAACTATCAGACAGTTGCCAACCAACTGTTTAACTATCAGATGAGGTAGCATCGGATCAGGCACCATCAGACAAGGTATATGTTACCATCAATCTGGCACTGTTACACTGGAACCATCAGACAAGGCACCATCAGACAAGGTATATGTTACCATCAATCTGGCACTGTTATACTGGAACCATCAGACAAGGCACAATCAATCTCGCGTCATTATAGCCGAACAATCAGACAAGGCAACCGACTGGAATCATCAATCTTGCACCATCAGACAAGGTACCATTGGACTGGTACCTTCAAGCAGGTTCTATCATCAAGAGTGTGGCATCACAGACAGAACCTATCTGAACATCATCAAGAGTGTGGCATCACAGACAGAACCTCTCTGAACATCATCAAGAGTGTGGCATCACAGACAGACAGGACAGCACTGCACAAGAAGGACTTATGGCCTCCCAGTGCCAGCCTTGACGGTGTCACAGACATCACAGACAGAAGCTCTCTGAACACATCAATAGTGTGGCATCACAGACAGACAGACAGACAGGACAGAGAGTGCTCCACATGAAGGACTTACCGTCTCCCAGTGCCAGCCTTGACGGCGTCCTTGTTGAAGTTGGTGTTGGCCAGAGAGAAGTCCTCGGCGTTGGAGCACAGCAGTTTGGGGAACACCGACTGCCGCTCGTAGCGCTCCATGTCCTCATAGATGTTGCCGTACATGAAGCCGTTCATCAGCGTGGAGTGTGCGTGGATGTCGATGTAGAAATCTACCTCAAATTTCTGAAATAAAATGTAAATCAATGATAATATGATTGAGAAGGAAATCCAGAAATGTTCTTTGATTAAAACAAGTGATATCCAATTGTTTCGAAACCTCAAAATTACCAGTGCAGGGACTGGATTTGAACCCAGTGTGCATGAAGAGGAAAAGACATGGCCAGATGGTGTAGAAAAGACCAAAGGAAGAAACATGTTTGCCAAGACAGCAGAAACTGGAGCGGAATGCAGCAACTCACTTCATTTCTATCAAATTCCATAAGGAGGTTTTTGGTGGCGTACAGAGTAGGGTGGGCCCACGGGGAGGGTTCCAGCCAGTGTCGGTTGAGATCAAACCCCATTAAAGAACACCTGAAACACACGCAAACGCCAAATTGAAAGAATTGTTGTTTAACTTTTGGGACACTGTATTTGTGAAATATTCCTGCTGTGACTAAAAACACTAATTCAATGATATCAGAGAGATACATTAGAGAGAAGTGGTTCCGATTAATACAGTAGTGAGTGAGTTCCAGAAATAACGAAGCACTGCAATTTTTACCTTCATAACCCAGTGAATGTCATTCAATGATATACTGATTCTTGTATGACACATTGAGACCAATGGACAAAGTATACAGCAAGTAATTATGGAGTTTAACGACGCTGCAGGAATCTTTCACCCATTTGCGACAATCAAAGTATCCAGGCAGGAAAGTTGGCTGTGTTACGACAAATGAACATGAAACACAGAACAGAATATCAATCAGGCCTCACCTATAGTTTCCCAGGAAGACGCCATCCGGATTGAGCATTGGTACAATCTTAAACACGATGTTCTCTCGCAAGATCTTGGCAATGGGATGATTGCTAACCAAGAAGTCGATGAAACCTGAAATAATAATAAAATCAAATATCAGAGAACAGTAATACAAGGTAAGATTTGTACGTTAAAAAATTCTTATCATGGCGAAATGTGGAAATATAATGAAAGTAGCCTGATTGTCCAGATACTGAAAAGAACCTGACCTTGACACACAAACGACGATGGAGTTTCACCGGGATGAACGCGAGCGGTGATGAAGACGGTCTTCTGCTTCTCATCCCCGTCCATGTCCAGATTGTCTGGGTGAGTGATGGTCAGCAGGTCAAGCCGCCGTTGTTGCTGCAACAGACGATGACGTTAGACGCAGTCGCTGTGCACTGGTCCTCGTGGGAGGTGAATATACAGGGATTCTAGCTGGTAGACAATGCTATTATGATGATTATATGGGTCCTAGGTGGAAAAGACGGTACAATGGTCCTAGGTTGGGAAGATAGTACAATAGTCCTAGGTAGAAAAAAAATAGAACAGGGGTTCTATGTGGAGAATATAGTACCGGTACAAGGGGGTTCTACATGGAGAATATATAGACATTGGTAACTTTCATGGGATTCAGATGTAGTTTCACAGCGTTCATTAACAATCTCAAAACAGAATGTGGTAAACAGACTCAGAGGTAAACTCATCTACATCCACAGAAAAAAAGGCATAACATTAATAAAAATCAAGAAGATATCGACATCAGACAGATGGCCAATAAACATGATAAAACGACTTTTTTTTTTAATAAGCTTACACTTTCTGCATCGGCTGAGTGAGTTATTGATCAGCAACAGATGAAGCTATTGTGCAGATATTTCCGTTATACATTATCTACAACCTGACACATGTCAGCATACTTATATAGCTAGCTCATGTGTAGTCACTGCGTGATTTGACACTGGAAACGTATGTCATCGATGGAATATTTATTACCAGGGTTAGAACTTAACTTTAAAACATACTCGCCCGAATAAATATATGACTAACAAAACATGAAATTTTTACCAGCCTGTAGGATACCTTTAACATTAGGAGAAATGGATCGGGCCACCGGGCGATTGGGAACTTCTATCCCTGTATTACTGTATACAGTGATCCCTCGATATAACGCCCTTCGATGCACCGTGGATTCGGATACAACGCATGGTCCAACGTGGACCCCATTTAAAAAAAAATAATAAAAAATTAAAAATTGTCTCCAATTATATTTGTTGATATAACGCGGGTATTATAACGCAGGTGGCATGTCATGGACCCCAAATTCAGCGTTATATCGAGGGAGCACTGTACTACTAGTAGTAGAAATTCATAACATTTGTTATTTGTATCACTATTCGTGCGAATGAGTTTTAAAGTTAATTTATATTGCTGTGTAGTATGTATATTTCTTTCATCTGTGCAGACTATATATGCCAATATTATAGGTGTGGGGATTTTTTTGAATTGCATGTTTAGTTCAACATGTGAAATTTGTATGCATGATTCAATGAAAGTGGGACATGGTAATTCTGTAATGGACTGTGTGTCACATGGGAAGTTTTTTTGTATCAACATTTGTGTGTAAAATTGGGAGTTTGCATTGCAATATACTGTACTTGCATTATACTAATTTAGTGCTATATGTATATATCAATCAATCTGATTTCAAATTTAATTCTTTCTAATATGGTCATGCAGCTACATATATTTGTGTTATAAATGCATTTCCAAAAATGTTATTAATTATTATTATAAATGTTCTTTTAAACAAAACTATGTGTCAAGTTATATTTCTTTTGAAATGTATATTTCAATAGCTGATAAGCCAGATTGTAAAACGAAGAAATTATTTCAAATGATCTAACATTGATATTTATTAATACAAAATATAAATATATCGTACAATAGGCCTAGAATGCATACGGTACACATATTATTATGGAATCAGTATATCTTTGGTAGACACTGACAGAAGAAGCTTGATCAGCTGATACAGTGTTTTAATAATTTACGAGTCAAAGGAAAAAGAAAGCTTTCAAATGACGCACTTTAAGATTTGCTTCATCGTCATCTGTCATAATTTAAAAAGCTATGATCACAGTGAGGGTACTGCTCCACGTTCAGTTGGGTATGTTTATCCGGGGCATGATCCAAGATTAGTGTGGGATCATACATCATTCATTCAATTAGCAGATTGAGTCCTCAGTGTATCCTCAACTGAGTACATTGTTCGCCGAGATGCCATCGGTACGTTCTGACCGTACTTTCAACAACACGGCCATTTTCAGTGACAGTATCATCCATAGTGGAAGGCCGCTATTGAGATGTGTTTGAATAGCTCGTCAGGAAGTGTGCCAGTTAGTAGCTGCTGCACATTGTTCTCCGCGATTGTTACTGGCGGTAATTCTGTTGCTAGGCGACCCGTTACGCCGCTTTAACCGATAATGGTGCAGTGGATTGGATATGTCACGGGTATGGTCAATACGGTACCTGTCTTACAGTGTGTAGGAATGATGGATCAATGCGCAGATTATCTAATGGTAGGTAATTACTTATCTGAATCAAGGTGGGAATGTTCTTCCTTTTGCTATTTTTTATTTAAAAAAAAAAATGTTATAGTTTGATCAATACTGTTAAATAGTGAACATTATTTCTAACTAGTGAAATGCTACTGCTCGAGTTTAACCCTCTCTATGCTGGAGGCAACCAGAGATGCCTTAAAGAGTAGTGTCTGTGACCAATCCAGCAGGGAGAGGGTTAATAATGTCGGCCATTTTCTTCTATATACCCGGTATGCATTTATTTTTTCAATTTTTAATTTAGAAAAATTAAATCTAGATCAATATTGCGTATGAGTCTCTCGAATTAGGCAAGATGGTGTAATGTATACTTTAATGTGTAGAGTTATCCGACTTGGATACAATTTTACAGTAAAACCGTTTTCAATGTTTGGCTAACATAGCATTGGGGTCTACCTGTACCGAAGATCATATTATAATATTGATTGATTGTATTAATTAATTAGTGCATTATGTCGTAGCGGGGATATTTCACCCATAAGCGGCGACGAAGATCATATGAATATACCTGCCTCTATTTGAATGTAACTGGGATGTAAGCCTCTATGGCTGGCGTCATTGCACCAGGGATGTAAGCCTCTATGGCTGGCATCATTGCATAATTGGTGAGATATACCTGCAGCAAAGTAAGATAAATAAGTAAATAAATCTACGACTGCCACATTATTCTGAATATCTTAGACCTGCCTCTGCTTAATTTTACCATAGCACATAGTTATCCAAGGCTGTCATCCCCCATTGAACAGATCACTGTCTCTATCCAGAGGTGTGATTGATAACAATATTTTAAACTCTTTTTATTTTAATTTTTTTCCAGATCCTTCATGATTAGCTGACCACCCCGTCATTGGTGAAAACAGAGCACTCCTTTCCTTACGTAGATCCAACCCACTATATCGGACACCTACATAAAGTAAGTACACGTGTCATCTTGTCTGTCTGCAACATCATCAATACTATACGCCCATTCAATGTGTCTTGAATACTGCATGCATCATATTCCCCAATGAGAGGACAGTAATTCTCTCCAAGCTGTAGGCAACTGGAGATGCCTTAAACAGCAGTACCTGTGCATAATCCAGCAGGGAGAGGGTTACAGAGCAGTACCTGTTCATAATCCAGCAGGGAGAGGGTTAAAGAGCAGTACCTGTTCATAATCCATCAGGGAGAGGGTTAAAGAGCAGGGAGAGGGTTAAAGAGCAGTACCTGTTTATAATCCAGCAGGGAGAGGGTTAAAGAGCAGTACCTGTTCATAATCCAGCAGGGAGAGGGTTAAAGAGCAGTACCTGTGCATAATCCAGCAGGGAGAGGGTTAAAGAGCAGTACCTGTGCAGAATCCAGCAGGGAGAGGGTTAAAGAGCAGTACCTGTGCAGAATCCAGCAGGGAGAGGGTTAGCGTGTAGAGTTATCCAAGTGGAATATTTCAAGCAGCATTAGTTCACAAACACAACTTTTCACAATCAGATTTCAAATAAATTTGTAGTTATTAATAATTAATACTTTTTAATAAGTTGTGTTGAATTAATTACGCATGTTGACATGTGATGTCATCCAATTGTGACGTCATATGCTTGAAACCTATGCAGATGAAGTCATGAATGAATCGCCATTTTCTAAACAAACGATTGTTTAAGTAAAACGTCACATTTCGAAAGATTTGCATGTCATTTCATGCCTGAAAGTCCAGATTCTTACAAATATTGCTCTATATATTACATATGACCAATAACAAAAATGGGCATAGGTAAAATCACCTATATTATGTGTATGAGTTTCCTTTTAACTATCCTGTATTTTAACATGTTTAAAATTCTTAATGACACTAAAAGATCACAAACCTTTATAATTAAATTGCTTTAACCTGTCTTTCTGATAATGTCAACCAGAGATCCGTGTTCCTCACATGGTTAAAATATTTACTTTTATATTTATGGCAAATAACTATATAAGACCATGTGGTATAGTTTATATATATATTGGACAGCACTGTGAGTCTGTGACCTCACAATTCATGACATATGTTCAAGTAGGTCAGTAGAGGCATTGTGACAGTCAGCTTGTATCAGTTATACTGGGGGTCAACAATAGGGAATAAGGAGCTTGCAGTTGTAATGCTAAATGTAAAGAGAAATCATTTTCATTGAGCTCTCGTAGCCACGGAGAGGAAGAGATCGTAGCGCTCTTGTAACTATCTGTCTTTCTTGCTGATCAATGCAATGGTTTATTTGAAGATACGAAGGTGCCCAGATTGTGATCCCAGTATTGTTATGATACCAATAATGTTATAAGTTCAATATTAGTATTACCATGATGCTACCAATATTATTATGATACCATATTACTAATATTATTAATATTATTATGATACCAATATTTTATTATACACCAATATCGGCCAATAGTATTATGATTCCAATATTATTATTATTATTATTATTATTATTATTATTATTATTATTATTATTATTATAATACCAATATTATTATTATTTATTATATAATACCAATATTATTAATTTTATTATAATACCAATATTTTATGATACACCAATATTATTATAAGATCAATTATTATTATTACTTTTGAGATCAGAATCAAGGGATCTGTGTTTATCTACTGGTGCATATCTGCCAAATAAAACACTTTTAAAGTTCTGCTTTCAAACTCATCCCAACATTTTATTGCATAATATCTTGTCATTGTGCAAACAATTTTTCGTTACACCCCACAAACAAACACATGTTGGCATAAACCATCAGAAAACTTTGTGAAAATAGTGACGGATCCTTGTTATGGCATTCAAGGTGTGTGCAGTGATCGTCTCCCTTTGATCGTGGACTGCAATATCTTTTGGGAATTAAAAAAAATTGAGTAACCACCCTTGGATTGAAATCTTTTTCAATATTGCGGATATGGATGAATGTTGTTCAAAACACTCAGACATGTCTTGTTGTTTCCATGGTAAGCACTTAACATATATTGATACGTACCTAGATTGTAATCTAAATGCTAATATTTAAAGGCATAATATCACAGATATTTATGATCTTTTGGGACTAGTTCTTAGCTACAACTGCAATATACATTCACTTAACATACATAAAATCATGTTTGTACTTCCAAAAACCTTTCCACCACTGTTTGGTAGACAAATATCCAATGCAACCCCC
>JAUTBZ010136998.1:0-13297 GCA_032361785.1 Lepetodrilus galriftensis | reverse complement strand
GTAAACTGGCGGTTATCATCCCCCATCATGCCCATTATGCCGCCGCCGCCCATCATGCCAGAACCGCGCCGCATTCCGCCGCCGTTTCCAGTGGGTGAAGCCGCAGCATTAAAACCAAAACTTTTTAAGGTGAGGCTCGTATTGCCTAGGCGAGAGACATCGACCACAATCTCAGCGCGTTCCGCAGGACTGAGGGTAATACGCTTGAGCCTAGTAGGTTTTGGCAGCAAAGACCCATCAGAGGCAATCATGTCAAAGGCAGTATTGTCAGTAAAGCCCAGCGTATAAGTGCGGGCGTTAGAGCCATTAAGCAGGCGCAGGCGCACTTTTTGGGTGGTGGCAGTGAAGAGAGGTTCTATCGCGCCATTGACCAGCAAAATATTGCCCTTAATGCCCATCATCTTGTCATGCATTCCGCTGACATAGGTCATGTTCCACTGGCGGTCAAAAACCTTGTCTTGAAGCACAATAGGTATATCATCAACGCCGTAGTCAGAAGGCAGGGGTAGGCTTGAGGCATGTTTGTCTTCCACGATAATAGCTCCAGCCATGCCCTGATAGGCATGTAGACCTGTTTTGTGCATCAAATGGGGGTGATACCAATAGGTTGCAGCGTTCTGCTTGACTGTCCATTCAGGCGACCAGGTTTCGCCAGCCTTGATTTTCTGATGGGGGCCGCCATCTGCCTTGGCAGGTAGGTGCAGGCCGTGCCAATGCATGGTGGTGGTCTCGCCAATGCCGTTCTTAACATTAAGCCTAATCTTTTCGCCGTCCACCATTTTGATGGTCGGGCCGAGATAGTCCTGGTTAATGCCAAGTGTTTTGGTCTTCTTGCCAGGGATAAATTCAGTCAGACCCTTTTGCAAGTTCAGGTCATAGACCCTAACCCCATCCGTTATTGTACCTTCCAATAAGGGGGGAATAGGCAAATTGTTTGAGGGAACTGGACGTGCATGAGCGGATGGCAAGATTGCACTATCTGCTTGGAAGGTTGCGCGGTAGCTGTTGTCCAGTGCGCCAATGGCAGCTCCAGCAAGGAGGCCTTTGAGAAGAGAGCGTCTGTTCATCATATCATGTTCCTTTTGAGAGGGAGGGAATAGGTCTTGGCTTTGCTCAAGGCACGTCTTATGCGGTGGGGCAAGTTATGCCTTGTCATGGTGCTTTGTAATGCGGTGTTATTCTGGCAGTCGGCTAATAAATACCGTTCGCCCGTTGCAGGGTGCGGATATAGATAATCAGCTTGTGGACATCCTTCTTGCTGACCGCCTCAATCTTAGGCATGTCACCGAATTTCCAGTGATGCGCTTCCACGCCGTAAAGCGGGGCTGCATAAATTGCCAAGTCAGTATGATGTCCTGGGCGGTAATAGTCATGCAATAGCGGCGGACCATTTTGCGTCCCAAGGGCGTTCTTGCCATGGCAGGCCTGACAATTGGCTTCAAACAGGGTTTCACCTATTTTGGCAGCATCGGTCATCAGGTCAGGATAGCGAAATGTTTTCGCTGTGATAACTTTGTGTTTGCGTTTCATTTCTGCCTGATGGTTTGTCATGCGGGAGGCTGCTTTTGGACGTTTCTGGCCTTTCATGCGTCTGGATTTTTTACTGTAATGCTTGCGGTTTTTCTTTTTCCATCTCCTTTTAGTTTTGCGGTATAGTTTCCTTTTGGTCTTGCGCATAGAAGGAAAACCGCGCGCTTTGCGCCGTTTTATGGTTTTTTTCCGAGTTCTAACGGCCTTTTTGACTTTCGACTTGGTTGGCTGCGCAGACGAGGATTTGGTGAAAACGGGCCAGCTGCCATCAATGTTTGATGCTGCGGCTTGAAGTGGAAGCTGTGACACGAGTGCCAGCAACAGGGCAATAGCCTGCCAGCCCCATCTGCTTTTTAAGTGTCGTGCCATCATTTTATTCTCCTGCTTTACTGAAAGTCCTATCTTGCGCCAGATAGAAGGTAAGGCTGCGTCTATAGCTCGAAATATTCAATAAAATAGGGAAATATATAGGATGCGAAGAAGCCAATTGCCCAAAAAATGGCTGATAGGATGAGGAGTCTTTTGTTCCAAATCTTGGCAGACATGCACTGTTTGGCCAATTCTTTGTCGGCAGGACAAGCTTGCGGCCGCACAAATACCATATAGCTCGCACCTGCTATTAGCAGTCCGCTAATGGCAAACATCCAGACCTTATTGCCAGCAAGAAAGGCAAGTCCTGGAATGGTGCTGAACATGGCGGCCACGACAGAGCCAAAACCCAGCGAGACCAATAAGAGTGGGATCGCGCAACAGGTCAGGGTAGGCAGGGCGGTAAACAGTACGAGCCATCCCCATTTTTTGGTTGAGGCGGCTTGGTTGGCTGCATCAGAAAGGGAGGTGGATTGTATTTGAGGCGATGAAAGGTCTGGCATAATTTTTCCCAACATTTGAAAAGAGGTGGCAGTTTGCACGTGGCATGTCCCTGGTGATTCAGCTTGCCATGAGAATATGACAAGCAGTCCTAATGCCTCAGCAAACCCCATTTAAGGGGATGCAGGCATTTTATCGCGGGAATGCGTATGGGCTTTTGATTACAGACAGCTGGACATCAGCTCCATAGAAACCTATTTTCGGTAAGACCCTGCCAGAAGCAGAGTTTTCCCAAAATGTAGTATCAGTACAGAGACACTGTCATAGCAAAAAGCTGAATTATTGCTTGGCTTTGCTTAACAGCTGCCAGCCTTTTTCATGCTTTTATAGGAGAACCCTTTGGAGAGGAAGAGTTCCTTCAGGGAGGCATCTGTAAATGTAACAGAAGGCGCAGCGCAGACAGCAACCGTTGAAATGCCGTCCTTTTTGACATCAACTTTGACAGACTTAATGCCGTCCATTTTCTTGATAGCATTTTTGGTGCGCGCAGCACAAGAATCGCAAAACATGCCAGAAACAGACATGTTATACATGACATTGTCATCCGCATGAGCTGAGGTCATGGCTGGCAAAGAAAAGGCAATAAGTGCTGTTGTTGTAATAATTAGTTTTTTCATGAGTTTTCCCCTTTAGGAAGTCTAAAGTCTTATGTTTCGTTTTCAAAATGTCTTGATTGGTGTGTCAGATTTATGTTCAGGACATTAGAAATCGGGGAGGCTCATAAGCTGGCACATGCGTCACCGCGACAGGCTTGGTAATCTGGTTAGCGGACAGATTTAGCGATGTCTTGCGAAACATGGTTGGCAGCTGGAAGGGAAGGATGAAGGAAATGCTCATGCAATACATGCAATGCGTCATACAGTCATCAGAGGACTGCTCTTTGTCACATTGCCCTGAATGCATCTTGGCCATGTTTGTTTCGGACATGGATGTTGGCAATTCGTTTTGGGCATGTACTTGCATGGCAGTCGAAATGGAAGCCGCGAGAACAGGTTGAGAGATAAAGGAGAAGATCAGGATAAGCATGACACTATAAAATGGTATGTTTTTGCCTAAACGCATTGTGCCTCCCTTTCCAAATGTTATTCAAATGCCAAAATTCTGGATTTGAAATATACTCCGCCAAGTTGCAGATTATTCTCAAAAGCTTAAAACTTGGCCTCGTCTGCTAGCAAGGTTATAGTATAATCGGTCTGGTTGGTAAAATGAAATTTTTGTAATTTAGGGGGGCAGGGACAAAATAAAGCGCGCTTCTCCCTTTTCTACAGCTATTTTTCATGATAGTGACGGTGGAAAATATGCGGCCAAGATATTGAATTATTTCGAGAAATCATAGCCTTGAGCTTGGTGGTTTTCGTGGCAGGAAAACGAAAAAAAGTATTTATGCACAATTGGTTACATAACAGTGAATTATTTTAGGGATGACCAGGACTGAATTATGGCAAATTTTGATCTTCTTCTTTTGGCTGGCGACGGCATTGGCAGTGAAATTATGGTGCAGGCCGTCAAAATTATTGACTGGCTGAACGCTCAGGATGGCCACAGCTTTACTCTGGAGGAAGACCTGGTCGGCGGCGCGTCCTATGATGCCCATAAGTCACCAGCCACAGATGCAATGATGGCAAAGGCGATGAAAGCAGATGCCATTTTGTTTGGTTCTGTTGGCGGCCCGAAGTGGGACAATGTGGACTATGCTCTGCGTCCTGAGGCAGGCCTGCTGCGCTTGCGCAAGGATTTGGAATTGTTTGCTAATTTGCGTCCCGCGCTGTGCTATCCAGCTCTCGCCGCTGGCTCTTCACTGAAGACCGAACTGGTGGAAGGCCTCGACATCATGATTGTCCGCGAGCTGACGGGCGGCGTCTATTTCGGCGAACCCAAGGAAATTACGGGCAGCGGCAATGAAAAACGCGCAGTCGATACTCAGGTTTATACCACATCTGAGATTGATCGCATCGCCCGCATTGCCTTTGACTTGGCACGTAAACGGGGCAATAAGGTTCACAGCGTTGAAAAGAATAATGTGATGGCGACAGGGGTTCTGTGGAAAGAGGTTGTCACTCAAATTCACAAGGAAGATTTTGCTGATGTTGAGCTAAACCATATGCTTGCGGATAACTGTTCGATGCAGCTGGTGCGCCAGCCCAAACAGTTTGATGTGATTGTCACCGATAATTTGTTTGGAGACATGCTGTCCGATACTGCGGCTATGTTGACAGGATCGCTGGGGATGTTGCCGTCTGCTTCGCTTGGCGCAGAAGACGAAAACGGCAAACGCCGCGCCATGTATGAACCCGTCCACGGTTCTGCCCCAGACATTGCAGGCCAAGGCAAGGCCAATCCGCTGGCCATGATTGGGTCTCTCACCATGGCCATGCGCTACAGCTTTGATATGGGCAAGGAGGCTGACCTTGTGGACAGCGCGATTGCTGCCGTATTGGCTAAAAATTTGCGTACTGCCGATATCATGATGGACGGCATGGAACTGGTCAGCACGGACGGTATGGGCGATGCTGTGATTGAGCAGATGGAAGCTGCGGGATAGGGTAGGGTAGGGTAGGGTGCAAAGAACAACGAAACAGGACATGGCTACGGGAGTCATGTCCTGTTATTTTTGACAGTTATCGCCTGATGATTATCTGCACGAGAAGGTGATACGTCCCTTTGTGATTCGGGTACGTTTTCTAGGGTCTGCTTTCGATCGTGACATTTTGCAACCCAGAAATATATATCTTATCGTTTTGATACCAATGGGTTGGCTTCGGTTCTTGCCAATCCTATGATGTTTTGAAGAACAATGCCGTAATGCCTTCAGCCTTAACTTTGTTCTCAGGGACGAGCCTAATGTTGTTCCACAGCTTCGATATCCAGGCGCGTTACCGTTCTGTTTTACGTATGCTGAAGCTGAATTTTGGGATTTTGAGTTTCCGCTATGAGCTTGCACTGGCAGGGATGAAAATATCATAACAATAGTGGCAGCCACAACACTAAGAGGGATGTTTTTTGCGATATGTTTCATGATGAGTGTTTCCTTGAGAGTTTAGGCAGGACATGGCTGCGGGAGCTACCGTCCATAATGAGAGGCACTGTTCAAGCTGTTTATCTGCAACTGAAACGCATTCTTCCCAGCACCGTGATGCGGTATCTGCCATTGTCTTTTATTCTTTGGCAACTTATCATTTGGTAAAACTTGCCTCCAAGACCTCTTGGGAATCCTATGCCATGACGGGCTGCACAGTGCCTTCTTGACCTTTCTACGAGCTGGGTTCTATTTCTGGACATGCCTCGCTTACAAGATTTTCTTTTTTGAAAGACAGTTGTTGCGATTGTCGCCCCTAAAGAGAGAGCCTGGGATTTCGTGGTTCCATTATGGGCTTGCACAGGCAGCGATGACAGCAGGATGACAGCAGCAGCAACTGTGCCAAGCGGGGTGTGTTTTGTGATAGGGTTCATGATATACTCTTTTTTGAATTTGTAGTTTCCTTGTGAGAGAAGCTTTACCTGCACGAGAACCTTGCAACTCCATGTGTCGTCAGCTTAAGGCGACCATAGGGTTCCACTACGCCTGAACAAGAGCCGTTATATCGGTACCCCTTCAAAAATTTAGCCTTATTGGTGCAGTGTCTATTGGCTTTGCGTCGCAGAAGAAAATTGTTTCGACTTTTACGTTTGGTGCAGGCTATATTGACAGGTGCTGATGTATTGTAGGCTGTTGATGTAAGCCTTAGGACGCAGCATCTCTTCTTTTTTTTCTTGGCCTGTCCTGGCAGGACTGAAAGCAGGATGACAGCTGTGGCAACTGTGCCAAGCGTAATGTATTTTGTGATAGTGTTCATGAATGTTTCCTTTAAAACTTGGGGGATATAACTTTGATGTTTTAGTGTCGTCTGGCAAGACTAACGTGATATTACTGACACCAGAAACTCAGGTTTGCCCTTACCCTAAGGAAATATCTGTTATTGGAAATGCGCGACGCTCCACAGCCGCCCAATCTCTCATACTTCTTGACTTTAATCCTGCCTGACCGAAGACATTGACGCCTTGCCTTTCTTAAGATTTGTTGTTTATTTATGCGCCAGACACCTGCACATGAATCCCGATCGCCTACTCGCTGCGTTTCTTGAGAAACCAGACGTAGAGGGGTTTTCTTTTTCTTATATGCCAACACAGTATAAGGTGAAAACACTATGATACTAGCGGCCACTGCGACTGGCGGGAGGTATTTCGTGATGAAGTTCATGAGAAGTGTTTCCTCGTGGGTTTGGGCAGCAGGGGTAATCCTTGGGACATATCCTGTCATGCTGGTCGTGTCAGCCATTTTGCGGTAATGCACTATCTACACCTGAAATATAGTTTGCCTCGTGCTTTCATGCGATAGTTGCCAGCAGGGAGCAAAAAACTCTTGCAGCTTATGGGGAAGTACTTGCTATTACCAAGACCCTTTGGATTTCCCAAACCATGCTTGGAAAGACAATGGTTTCGAGCCTTGTTTTTTAGGACAGACCTATTCCTTCTTTTGACAGAGGCGCATGAATTTTTCTTTTTCTTTATGAGTGTCGTTGTGACAGGCAGCAGAAAACCCAAAGATTGGCTTTTGCTAGATCCTTTATGTGCCTGAACAGGCTGCATTGCAGACAGCATGAGAGCTGCGGCCACTGCCCCGATAGGGATGTGTTTTGTGATATATTTCATGAGTATTTCCTTCAGAATTTAGGCAGGACATAGCCCTGAAGCTACCATCCAGCTTATAATGAGAGGCACTGTTCTGACAGATTACTTGCACCAGAACGAGATACTGCCTCTTGCCCTTGTATGCCAGTTTCGTCCCACCACGAGGTAAGAACAGCCTGAAAAGGTATAGTGCATGTTTCTGACACCTCGGGGTCTTCCAGCACCATGCTGATTCAAGCAATGCCTCTTTGCACGCAACTTTGCTTTCCATTTGTTAAATCTGTCGGCTTTGCCACAGGCTTTTGCCCGCTTTATTATCGTAGAAGAGAGTGTCAGGCTCGCAATAGATTGGGACATGTTGTTACCGCTATGAGCATAAACAGGCAGTGTTGAAAGCATCATGACAGCTGCGGCCACTGCGCCAAGCGGGATATATTTTGCGATAAAATTCATGATTATTTCCTTAAATTTTTAGAAGGGACATGACCTTTGTGTCATGCCCTGATATGGTATCAGGAACAGCTGTTTTGCGGTAATATGTTACCGACACATGAAGCGCATTCTTCCCCACACCCTGATGCGGTATCTACCACTGGGAAGCTTTATCTTGTTGCAACTTATCATCTGGTAAGACTTGGCTCCATAGCTGCGGCCACGACACCAAGCGGGATGTATTTTGTAATGTTTTTCATGATTATCTCCTTAGAAAATCATGACTGAACCAAGGCTATAGTCATCTCAAGCCATGTCTTGTGTTGTGAATAGAGCACTGTTCAAGCAGCTTACTTGCACCAGAACGAGATACTGCTTCTTACATAAGTTACCCATTGACGTCCGTTTATTCTATAAGTACAGCTTGAAGGGGTATAGTGCATGTTTCTGACACCTCGGAGTCTTCCAGCACCATGCTGATTCAAGCAATGCTTTCTTGCCTTTATTTTTAATCGAATTTTGTTTGCTCTGTTGGCTTTGAAGCAGTTTTTTTGATTCGCTTGCCTGCTGATGCTGTTTGTCAGGCTCGCAATAGATTGGGACGTGTTGCTGCCGCTATGGGCTTGCACTGGCAGTGATGAGAGCAACATGACTGTGGCAGCCACTGCGCTAAGCGGGATATATTTTGTAATATATTTCATAATTATTTCCTTGAAAAAAATAAGAACAGGACGTGAACCCGTGGCGTTAAGGCCATGTCCTGTTATGGTGTCAGGCCAGCTTATCTGCACCTGAAACGCATTCTTCCCCGCACCCTGACGCGGTATCTGCCATTGGGAAGAGACTGTCTGACACAGATTATCATCTGGTAAGACCTGGCTCCAAGACCTCTTGGTTGCCCAACACCGTGACTGACATAACAGTGGTTATTTGCTCTGCTTCTTACTCTGTTTCTGTTCCTGATCTTGACACCAAAACAATTATTATTTTTTTTAATGACAGTTGTTGTTACTGTCGCCCCATAAGCCATACTCTGCGATGTGGAGCTGCCGCTATGAGCTTGAACTGGCAGTGATGAGAGCAACATAACTGTGGCAGCCACTGTGCCAAGCGGGATGTATTTTGTGATAGAATTCATGATTTTTTTCCTTGAAAATTTAGACAGGACATAGCTGCGAGGCCATGCCCTGCTATGGGGGAGCTCAACATATAGATGAATTTATTTGCACTTGAACCTAATACTCCCCGTTACGACTGACTGCCACCAGCTATTTAACCTAGAAGTGCTGCATCCTTTAAAAATATAGTTCATATTTTTCGCACCTCGGGGATTTCCATGGCCATGCTTTGTCAGGCAATGATTTCTTGCTCTCGCCTTCAATGTTTGTTTATTGTTGCTTCTTGCTTTGCTACAGGCCCTATTTCTCTTTCTCACGGTTGTGGTTGAATTCATTTGTGCGGTAGTCTGAGATAAATGATTTCCTTTATGGGCCTGCACAGGAAGGGCTGACAGCAGCATAATGCTGGCTGCTATTGCGCCAAGGGGGATATATCTTGTAATGAGATTCATTGTTTTCTCCGTAATTGTTATTTGGGGTGCATTTTGGGGGCAGGAGTTCTTTTTGGGAAAGCCTGCATAAATGCTAAGTATTCATACTATAGTGACATACGGTCTCAGTCTCAGTCTTGGACTCCTGTGCATATTTTCTTGGACTGGAGCGCACGGCGGAGTGTGGCCATCAGCGGTAAGAGCGAGGTATGCCGCCAAAGCGTCTGCGGAACATGCGGTTAAAATAGGAAATGTCAGAAAACCCAACTTTTAGGGCGATGTCCAGAATGCGTAAATGGGCATTGCGGGGGCTTTGCAGAGCGTGTCTGGCTGCCTGAAGGCGGTGCTCCAATATATGTTCACAAAAGGTCTTGCCTGTTTCTTCTAAAAGCTGATGGATGATACGGGTGGAATGGCCAAGCTGAAGCGCGAATGTTTTCGCGCTGGCATTTGGCTGCGCGTAATTTTCGGCAATCAGGGACAGGAGTTGTCGTGTTTGGGCTGACTTGATGCCATCGTTAGGGGCAGCACGACACCATTGACCTTCTGGGTCAAAGGTATTGGCTATCAGATCCAGTAAATGTCCCTAAATCATATGGACGGATGTCACTGACAGGGGGTGTTTCTGGCTGAGTACTGAAGAAATATAGCCCGTCAAAAGACCCAAGGCTGCCAATCCGCCTTTTGGGATGCCTTCTGCTGCCTTGTCAGGATCACGCAATACCAAGCTGATGACATCACGGGGCAGAACAAGGGTGACAGAACCATTGTCTTGGCGGGCATGAGTGTTGGAAGCCAGGCGGTGGGAGATAAGGGAGGCCATTCCTGGAAAAACTTTAAGGCCATCCCCTGATGGGCGGATAACCTCATAAGATCCTGTCTGGCAACAGACTATGGAAAAGGCATCATCATTGTCACGCAGATGCCTAGGTTCGCGTATCAGTGATATTGCAGAAAAATCAAGACGTGCCACTGTCATGGATTCCAGATGTATTGAATAAATTTCAGCTTTTAGTTCCTGCCTGTCAGATTGGCTGACATCCATGTCAGGCAGGATATGTTTTAGGTTATGACTAAGTGCTGAAATGCGGCTGTCATTGTCTATGGTGATGGTTGAGAAAGACTTGATCTTATTCATATTCCATGATCCTGACTATAGGAGTAAATATCTTATATTTATTATAGATCAAATAAAGACTATCTTGCATGACCCATATGGGCTAAAAATATACTTTTACTGTATGCGTCATAATCAGGGTTCATAAAAATGTCGTTAGAGGATGAAAAAAAACGGTTAATTAATGAAGTCTATCAGGTGGTGCTGCAATCTGAACGCTATGATATCTTTATAGATGTTTGGGAAGATTATCTGACAAAAGTTCTCTCTGGTCATGAGAAAATACATCCGCGGTTAGGGCGTGTTGGTGGTTCTAGCATTGATAAGCCAAGCACTTTAGAGACAGAAAATGCCGAGATAACGTCTCATTTTGAACGTGCATTTGGTCTTCTGGAAAAAATGGGACGTACTGCGGAGCAGCCCCTGACTGCCCAGGAACTTGTGGATCAAAAACAGCAACCAGCTATTTTAATCTCAAAGAACACCCAGGTTGAAGTTCTTAATAAGGCTGCCCATCAGCTCTTTGGCTTCTTAGAATCCCTGGATGACCTAATCTCAATATTTTCTGAGGATGCCATTCATGATGTTAAACAATTTTTGGCAACCCTTGGAAGGGAAGGTAGCCTGAATCATACGTTTCTTTTGGAGACAGGCGCTTCACTCAACAAGGATATAAAGGAAGAGGACTATCTTTTTATTGCGAGGCCTCTCAGGCTAGAAACAAATGACGAGCCAAAGCTTATGATTTTTGCGTTGCAAATGAATTGGAATACCCATGTTGAAGACTTGTTGACAGACCTATTTGGCCTGACATTAAAAGAGTTATCAATAGTCAGGGGGGTCTGTTCTGGCAAGACATTGAAAGAACTTGCTGATTTATCTGGTCGTTCCATTCTTACACTTCGCAACCAAATGAAGTCGATACAATCTAAAGCAGCTGTAAATTCGCAAATAGATCTTGTTCAAAAAATATTGACCCTGGCCAATATTGTGGAAAAACATGCGCTTAAAACGGTGACAAGAACATGCCAAGAATTACCATGTCGGCGTGATATTTCTGTTGCTGGAAATCGGCTCATGCCTGTCTACCTTATAGGGCCAGAAAAGGGCAGGCCTGTCCTCTTCATTCATGGCATGTTGGATGGTGTCGCCGTTAACGGGGCGGTTATGGATGCCCTGCAAGAGTATAATATCCGTTTGATTGCGCCAGTGCGTCCTTATTTTGATGACAGTCCGCCAGCCTATAATGCCAAGACAGCACCAGAAGAGTTTGCTCAGGATCTTAAATATATCATTGAGGCATTGGCACTTGGGTCTTTGCCCGTGATAGGTCATATGGCTGGTTCTGTCTATGCGTTTGCGGCAGCTGCTTATATGCCAAAGCAAATTTGCGGTATTCTGAATGTGTCTGGAGGTGTCCCTATCATTGCGCTTGATCAGCTTTATAGGATGGCACCACGTCAGAAAATATTTGCCCTGACAGCTTTGTTTTCTCCAAAGATTTTTTCAACAATCATCCGTTTTGGAGTATCTGAAATTGATAGTGGTAATGAACGATCTGTTATGAAAGCCCTGTATTGTAAGATTGGTCTTGATCGTCAAATTGTTGACGGAGACAGCACTATTTCTCGCACTATTTATGAAGGTTATCGCTTTACTGTTACTCAAGGACATATGGCATTTGAAGTTGATGGTTATCATGTCACAAGGGATTGGTCATCCTATGTGAAGCAGGCCAACCAACCAACTATTTTGGTTCATGGTCATCATGATCCTGTGGTGACGATTGAGAGTGTGCAAGACTTTGAACAAGATCAGCCCAATACTCGTTTGTATGAAATTAAGGATTCGGGACAGCTTGTTTTTTATCATCGCCCAAGACAGGTCTTGTCACAGCTTGACGCGTTGTTTGTGAATGAGTAATGCAAAATATGAAAAAGAAGGTTTTCTAATGTTGATCTGTATCATACGTTGTTTGGCCATATCCCTCACGGAAAGGTTGTCTTGAAAGAATTTAGCGGATAGACTTCTCTGTTATATTATGGGGGAGATCTACTATTATGAAACTATTCAGGCTCTTTTTTCCAAAACCATTTTTGACGATGGGGATTGTTTTTTCAGTCATTTCTGCATGTGCATTTTATTTTGCTTCTGTTGTGGCGATACCTGCGCAGGATCAGCTTAAGCAAGTGACAGGTCTGATAACATCTGTTGAGCAGCCGCAAAAACCTGGGATGAGTATTTTTCGTTCGGATATTCATGCAGAAAGAATAACGATTCGGCAAAAAAATGGACAAAGCATTACTTTGCAGGCGGATTTTCATTGGCCAGAACAACAGGCGAAACAACTTTTCACTCTACCTGTCACAGCTGGTTATTATCTCACATTTGCCAAGACTGATAGGGTAGGGGATCTCAAAATTGGGGACAAGCATCCAATACAACACCAGAAAGTTTTTCAGGAAAATGCTGATTATATCAATAACGCAAAAGGCCTTGCCACAGGCTGGGCAGTGGGCGGAGGCATTTTACTGTTCATAGCCCTTGGTGCTTATCTTTCCCAGAAAAAGCAAGATGGCGGGATACAGGCTGATGCGGAGGTTTCTCAGGCTGTCGCGGTATGGGCCGTAACGGGCGCGATATTTTTAAGCTTTCTTTATCATTCCATGCAAGCATTTGTGCAAAATCACCTTTCTCCTTGGTTAGGCGGATTGCCTGCGGGATATATTATTGTGCCTGCCTTTTTTCTTATCTTGTTGCCATGGCTGCCAGGCTTTGTGGGGATGCAGCGGTTGGGAAAGCAGGCGCAAAAAAATGGACGACGTGGAAGATTGGGGATGTTGGTTGAATTGGGGGAATCTCTGATTTCTACTGATCCAGCCCAGCGGAAAACAGGCAAGATGGCAATTTGGTTATTTGCTTACTTTCTCATTCCCCTTTTTCTTTTTGCCACTTTTAGGTAATTCGCAAAGGGTGTTAGGGCGATCTGAATCGCTTGTTTTGAGGGATGTTTGATAGCTTAATCTGCAAAAATGTAAGGGCTGGGTTTTGCCTTTACGATTCCACGCCAAGTTCCAGGTAGATTTTGCCGTTTTTACGGATGACATCAACGCTGGACAGGTCAAGGTCGC
>JAUTBZ010136987.1:0-13298 GCA_032361785.1 Lepetodrilus galriftensis | reverse complement strand
AGAGAGAGAGAGAGAGAGAGAGAGAGAGAGAGAGAGAGAGAGAGAGAGAGAGAGAGAGAGAGAGAGAGAGAGCAAGCAAGCATAATATTACATGCATACGTAAGTGAAACTTTCATATTTTCAAGATTACAATACTAAAAAATACTTGTCAGTAACCACAAGTGAATACTTTCAACACATGATGGGCTATATGAGTGTTGCAGTAAACCAACGCGCACCGACTGTCAACCATATGATGATAAATCACACGAGACACGATTCAGGTTGACCAAAAATTAACTTATTAAAATAATGGGTTGTGTTTCTTTTACTATTTAAATATTTAATATTTCGTTCGGGGGAAAAAATATTATTTGCAAGACCCACCACTAATATATTCATTCATTTATTTTGGTTTGCGGACCGGGGTGCCATTATAGCAATGTCAAGCACTATTCAACTACCGGTACATTATAATAATACACTGCTAAGCTAGCCAGATAGGATTAGAAACGTGTGGTTATATAGGCCTACATAGATCAACCAAAAGCACACATATTAGTATTAATCACGTAAATATATCGATACAATACACAAGGGAAGACCATATATTTTGATGTGTGAGAGTATGGGAATATTTCATCCTCTTGCGATGATTGTAAATTAGTGATTATATTTTCAACGTTACATGACTTTACATGCATGACTACTGCAGTATATATAGGATAGTTCTGGATGATGATAAATGTGGATACCAAAAATGTATTATAAAGCTGTTAGGGGGCATACCACAGTTTTTCCCGCTATCGTTATATCTAGCTTAGTTCGAGAGGCTGCTGATGCAAAACTTGCACTAGATTTACATCCACTTGTCGAGAAAGGCCAAGTTATGTATACGCTATTATAGACATGCAGGGGGTCAATCGGGCCAGAAATTAGCTAAATGCAGTCAAATACAAGCATGAAAATCAACAACTCGCATGTCTGCATGTTCTACAACCGAAAGCGATCGAACAACTTCACATTGCAGATCCATATACACTTTCCTGACATACAGGTGTAGTGATATATTTTAAAATTGCAATTAAACTGCACGGAACCCACTTTATTTGGAAGAAAATACCACTCGTGTTACCAGCTGGTTACGTAGGCCTACTTTACATACAAAAACACTAGGGCACAGACAATGCATGGAACATGTGCAAAACGTACCTTTTCTACGAACTATATATATATTACAGCCACCGTTGATAATGATAAACTGTGCTATGCCCCCATAGTTCTCCTATGATATTAGCATATACATGTCTTTAGAGGCATTAGATACATTACAGAAATGGTAGGCCTACTTTATTAACCACATATTCATAAGAAGTTAGGTTTTACATGATACATAATTCAAGCTAAAATTGCCGTACCCATCGTGAACTCTAGATTTGAAGCAACAATCATAGACAATATGTTGTTAATTAATAGTAGCATTTCCGAATAATCAAAGGGAGATATAATTTCCCCCCTTTATACTTGTTTCCCCTTGTCTTGCAAATGTTACAGGGGAATACTTGAGACTGTCTTGCTCTGCTTTGCGCTGATATTACATGTTATGAATAATACGGAAACATTTGCCACTGTTATTACTTTTTATCACCTTTAACTATAATTTATGGACATTTATCTACACAGAGAACTCTGAATTTGTCATTTCAATTCTAAATGGTCATGTATAGGCGTAGACACTTTAACAATTAATTCCATATGATCTTTCTTATCATTCAACCTCCTAATTCTTCCTTTCTTTAATTATCTCACAACCCACCTAGTCTTGAGTAGGCTACACACATATATATATGGAAGAAAGAATAAATGTAATAAATATAATATTTTTAGACAATCAATCTTTGCTGAGTATAGAGCACAAGAGTTCCACATTTCTACTTCTAATTTTTGCAACGTTTGATTACAATCCTATTTCGTAACAGAGTTGCCTTTTCGAATAACCAGCTATATTACTCGCAAGGATATGTCATAATTCTTACGGCGAAGATGAGGGCGGATCTGCGGTATTTTCAAGCTAGCATATGTTGGTGACATTTCTGCACCACGCTGGTGCTGTCTGGTCATTACTATTCAGTTCACACATCGCCCAGAGCACGGTGTTTTCCGCGATCCTTGTTCTTTGTGCTCCAGGTGAGGGTAATCGAAATCTAGGAATATGAATCGTCACGAACATGGATTCGTTTATAATGATAGTTGATATTATCCTGACCAGGTACAAAGCAAAGGATACAGTATGGTCTTACCCCTATATACTGTATACTGAACTATTATATAGTTAAAGTATCTGAATCTTAGTATATTATAAAAGTTCAGGAAAAAACTATATGCCCTACAGTACTACAGTAGACCTTGAATATAATGTACTCATTGGGACCTGCAATTTTTGTCTATTATATACAAAGTCTGTTACGGTAGACCTTGTATATAACGCACTCATTGGGACCGGCTATTTTTGTCCGTTATATGCAGTCTGTTACGGTATACACATATGCCATAACGAGCGTTAGACTTCAGATTCAGTCCGTTATAGGCGAGTGTCCGGTTTATCCGAGACCGGTATATGCGAGGTCTACTGTAGATGCTTTTATTAATACGATATCCTGGACCATTATATTCTATTCCTATTCTAACATTGCATATATTTGTTGAAAAAATAAACATATATTGAAAATTGTATGTATCCCGTAGTGCGGAAGGTTGCGGATTCCATCCCCAGTCACATCATACCAAAAGATGTAAAATTAAAAATGGTACTTGTTATTCCCCTGCTAGGCGCTCAGCATTAAAGGCATACTATCACAGTTGATAGACCTGTATAATGGACAAACAAATTTCGATCCGAGACTAATTACAGTTGATTTATGCAAGCAATCCCAATTCACCATGGTAACCATGGTAACGAGACTGATGATTGAACAATGACACCAATATTTTATTTTATTTTCAGATAGGAAACAAAAATGGATGACGTTCAACTTCAAGCATCATGTGACCAGCTGACCCAGATAGCACACACAAACATAAACAATTCTGACGGTGTTCTTATCCAATCTTCCATTAAAACTGTCGAACAGCAAGTTCACATTGCAGTTCATTTGCCCCAAGACATGCCTTTAAATACATCCAACTCAATGGGCAATGATGGCGGGAACTTACACACAGAAACTGTTGCCATGGATATGCACCCTACATTGTCCAATGAAATGATACAATGTTTGCCTCGAGATCTCGGTCATGGTGGAGCTGGTAAATATTTGACAGATGACCCTGTAGAAGCAGCCTTGCCCAATGTTGATGCCTGTTCCATGTATGCTGAAGAACAGTTGTATGAGAAAGATACGTTACCAGCTGCCAATGACCTTTCAGACATGCCACCAATCAAAGCCAAGGGTGCTAACAGTGATGGGTCGACCAAAAAGTTGTACATTTGTGACATTTGCGACAAAGTGTGCAACCGAAGCGACAATTTGAAGACTCACATGCGTGCGGTTCACACCAACGAGCGGCCGTACATGTGTGACGTGTGTCATAAGACTTTCTCTAGACAACAGCACATGACTACTCACATGCGTTCTCACACAGGTGAGAAACCCTTTCACTGTCAAACCTGTGACAAATATTTCTCCGAGTCGAAAAGCCTCAAGAACCACATTAAGATCCATACTGGAGAACGTCCCGCCATTTGCGACATCTGTGGGAAAGGTTTTACCCACTCTGGACATCTCAAACGCCATTTGATGACTCATACCACCGAGAAACCATTCACGTGCGGACTTTGTGACAAAGGATTCACACGTTCGCAGAACCTCGAGAAACACATGGCATCTCACACAACTGCCGAGATTTTCCAATGTCAGGTCTGTCAGAAGAAGTTCCCGTCGCCCGAAGTCCTCAACATTCATATGCAGTGGCACGCAGGTGAGAAGGTTCCTATTTGCGAATACTGCAGCAAAGTTTTCACTCGGCAGGACTACTTACGGAAGCACATAAAGGTGGCGCATCTCGGCCGGAAAGACTACGAGTGTGGATTGTGTGGACGGATGTTTTCGGAAGTCAGGAGTCTCCGCAGTCACATGTTCACCAAACATGAGAAAGATTGTGAGATGTCGGAGGTCAAAGTTGACACTGATCCACCTGACTTGGACTAACGTTATACATTGTAATAACATATGGCATTTCTACATTAGGACCATTAATGGATTACCTCCATTTGATTTTATATTTTACATTTATATTTATGAATTTTACTAAAATGTCTGAAATTGTGAATTGTGTTTCTGAGTTTGGAAATCTTGGCTACCATATTTTGTTGACAGATTGAAGTGAAGATATATGTTGGTATTTTAATGGCAGATTGATGAGTGTAGCCGGGTGTGATATAAGATGCTCCTACTGGTTACGGATCATTCGGTAGAGCATTGGACTCTCAATTCAGCAACACGTGCATGCACAGATCGAGGAGCTAGCTATGAAGTAATAAATTATAATATTAATACAGCATATTTTTAAGACATCTGTGTGTAGATAACTATACTACTACTACTACATTGACTTTTACGTCTAAATCTTAATCACCTCACATGACTCAGTACTTTTATTGAATTTAATATTTCTTTCATATTTTTAATTTTATTACTTTTTGTGAAATGAAGTTGTAAATGTAGATGTGCCAAAGGTGTGGTAATGATAATGAAAATATGATTTATTTACAATTTTAAAATGTGTTTTAATTTATATTTATATTGAAATACAGTGCTCCCTCGATATAACGCCTTTCGATGCACTGCGGATTCGGATACAATGCAGTCCAGCGTGGACCCCATTTAAATTGTATTTATTTATTTATTTTTCCAATTATATTCGTTGATATGACGCAGGTATGATAACGGGGGTGGCATGTCATGGACCCCAACGTCCACGTTATATTGAGGGAGCACTGTATATATATACGTGCATATGTATACATGGTATAGTGTGTTTTTGTATGTGGTGTTGGCTGTAAAGTATGCAAACTGCTTGTCCTTGTTCTGGCGCCCAGATTATGAAACCTTTCTCAGTACAATTTCATATTCAACTCAGAATTTTGTTAATAAAAACGTATAATTTTTAGTTCATAGATAATTAGGAACTTTAAAGTAGCATGTTCTCAATGAGATTCTAATTTTTATGTTGTTCACGTAAGATTAAGTTGGCTGGTCCCATCCGTGGAACAGTTGTCTAAACAATTTGCACTAGACACCGTGTTTATAACAAACACTGAAACCATGGCCCGTGTGATAAAATGTTAATTAAATGTAATTAGTGACGTGCTATCCAAACACAATGCCACCCAAACGCAGGACTTTCACTCGTCCTGCGACCAAAGTTTGACATTGCAAGTTGTTGAATGGTGGTCACATGACTGTTTCACAGTCAATTGATCTCGTTAGCTAGGACAATCAGAGCTGACCTTTCCTGTCGCTGAGACTATTAACTTTAACTGACTTTTCTCCCAGCCTGAAACTGAATAAATACATAAAAGCTGTTATCTTTATTTATTGTGTTCATTGCTTATTTAATAACTTTGAAGTAAATGATGATTTTTTAGATGATCACTTTGGTTTTCGGTTGGAAAGTTCAATCAACTTTTGCAAATCGGGGTTTCAGTGTTATTAGCCCAGTACCCTATTACCGACAATTGAATTAGTTGGGCCCCCTGAGCGGTAGTCATAAATGATGCAAGTTTTTAAAAAGAATTTTGATCATGTGAATGATTTCCAGTTTTGTAAATGGGTACATGAATTATATGCATTACTAGGATTTCCATTTGTGTTGCAATTAAATGTGCATGTGTTATTACAGGTGGCGCTATGCGTACAATGCCGTGTTGGAGGAGACGGTTCGACGACGACGGCGGATGTTCTCATGGTCGCACATCTTGGAGCATCGCCGGTTGATGAAAAAGTACCGAGAGCTCTATGTCAAGAAAATCGACATTGGCAAAATATCGTCAGATGTCCAGAAGACTATCGACGTAAGTTTTGTTATTGCCCTTCAGGTAAAATTCTAGGAATTTGATTGGTCGAGAGCCCAAGTGCACCACACTATATCAAGGTAGCCGCTTTTGTTTTGCTGGGTAATATGGACTCCTAGACCCTCTAATATTTCTCATGTTAGTGTTTTGGTCGTTCTGCTCTGATGATGGTGCTACGGATGACAACTTTCAAACTCCATATCAGTCATTTGTAGTTCATATAATGCTACAATAACTGGATAAACAGATTGATTTACCCTCTCCCTGCTTAAGCGACTTAAGTTGCCTGATCACATGAAGAAATAGAACACTTTAATTTTATTCAGCAGGGAGAAGGTTAATGAAGTACGAGTTGCACGTAGACCAAAACTGACCTTATTCAAGTTATAATCAATAATTATAGTTTTCATAATTACATATATACATATACATATTGTTTCATAGAAATTGTACATAAAGTTGATGAATCGTTGTTCCAGGAATGCGAGAAGTTTCTCGACGTCTTCAGCATCTCTATGATGAGAACGCAGGCGGAGGTTGAGGTCAGTATTTATAGCTACACTTATGGAGTGACTCCACAAAAGTAATAACTATGTTATTACCCAGTCTTCTGCAGGATTTATTTTGTAATGGAGAGGACGATGTTTTCTGCAGGCAAAGAAATTGGGCATCCAGCGTGAAGCGGACCGGGAAGTTGGTTGGTTTGGTGGCTTCTTTGGTGGCAAGAAGAAGCCAGAGCAGTCCAAGGACGACAAAGATATGCGTACGTATGATACGTTGAGGTCAGGTGGTAGAGCAATGCTAGAATGTTTAGACTTCGCAGCTAATGCCCCCAGGTTCAAATCCCGTCGCAGCTCGTACAAACGTGATTTTATGTATGTCAAGTGCATGTACTTTGCAGTTATAGCTAAGAACTAGTCCAAAACAACGATTAATATCTGTGATATTATGCCTTTAAACTCCTCGATTCACTGGCTTACTCAGGAGCCCAGCATCAATGTTAGTGAAAGTTACCTGTCTGACGTGATCATGATGGGATACGCTGTCTGTACTGTGACAATGCAGTTATCATACTTGGTCTGATGCTATCAAAAGACCTGCTTATTTATGTATATTTTTCTCTAGAGCAGTTGTTAGCTGAATGATATCCCTTTTGATATTCTGATTTAATAGACAATAGTTTGTTTCCACAGAGGGCAAGTTTTATGAAGAATTCTCCGAAGAAGAGAAGGCCAAACTCTATTCTGCTATTGGCTATGAAGAAAACGAAGTCGACACTACAATGCCTATTGATGTAAGTATTTGCAATATGGTGAACAAGATTTGATTTCTGTTAAAAAAAAATAATAGAATGAATTCAAAATTTATTATGATGAGTTTATTATTGAGAACACTAATTATTTAAATGTGTATCTTTATCTACCCGCAAATACAGTGCTCCCTCGATATAACGCCCTTCGATGCACCCCATTCGTGGACCCCATTTTTAAAAAAAGAATATTTTATCCCTCCAATTATATTCGTTGATATACGGTAATGCGGGTATTATAATGCGGGTGGCATGTCATGGACACCAACTTCAGCATTATATCGAGGGAGCACTGTATACATTATCAATGCAAATGTTGTTGTTATTATTATTATTATTATTTTGCAGTATGTTGCCATTCGAGTTGTAACCAAGCTGAGCATGGTCACCATTTCTCTTCGCGATCCAAGAAAAAAGTGAGTACATCAGGAAACCATGTCCCTTTGAACTAAGAATATTGACAGTACTACTTGTCTGTCCTTAGATGAACGCCATATAGGCAAACTAAACTAACTTTATTTCCCGATGAAGTTGAGTAAGTCCTGACGTCATCCATTGTCCTAGCCTAATCACCCACGTCACAGAGACGGTTATGCTTACGCCATGAATCAACTCATCTCGACTGACATCAAAATCTATAACGTCCATCATTTCAACCAAATCATTGGTCATCACACAATCCCTTGAAGCGCAGTTACAACTTACTCACGCAATATATAGCAACTCTGTATCTTACCAACAGTCTGCAGTACTTTCAAACATTGGCTTCATGTCATATTCCAACTTTTCCGGCTGTAACCTTTACGTATTTAGCAAAGGACGACATCTTGATTTTTTAACTCTGTTACTCAATCTCCAGGTTGTCATCATTACCTTCCGCAAATATAGTTTTTAAAATTGATTAAATATGGTGATAAAATGTTGTGTTTTGCTAGTTGTGACTGTCAATATAAGGAATGACGTTAGAAGCCACTTGCTTTATTATGGCCTGATGAAGGCAAGTGGGTTCACATGAGCAAATTCCATAAAAGGATGATTTCCTGCTCGTAAAGATTTCAGCATTTGTGGCGTATGAGTTAAAGATTGTCATTGTGACATTGGTACTGGACATAAAATCTTACGTAGGCCTGGCCCCAAGATTACCAAACATTTCTGAGTACCATTTTATACTCAACTCAGAATTGTGTTCATGAAATGTCATGTTTTTTAACATCACACTAAATGTAATAAAATGTACTCAGAAAAGTTTGGTAATCTCGGGCCTGGTGATTTTGTGGCCACACTCTAGTAGAAACAACATACACCAGCCTTTAGTAAAGGATGAAACCTCCATTCTGTGATGGTTACACACGTTACTGACATGGTATATCTCTCTACAAAGTGATGCCGGAGACACCCATAGTCCTAGCAGCTACCAGTGAGTGGACACTTCATATTTGACCCCTATTTTGGTGACGGTAGTCATTTGATGCAATTTTGTTCATTTGTTAAGAAAATCGTTAAGAAAAACAAACATATGACAGGAATTGTAACTGTTGCCATGACTGTGCGTAAGTTATTGAAAGTTCTAATGTATGGATTTAGATCAACCTTAGTGTAACTTTGCAGTACATTGTATATGTTTGAAAGATTGTTGCTAATTTAGAAACATTGTAGAAAGGCTTTTGGCTGTGACATATATGGGTGAAATATTCCTGAAGCAATGTAATGCAATAACTCACTCAATCAGAAAAGGCTTATATAGTTACTGACTATAGTTACTGACTAGTTTAAGTAGAAACATTGTACAATGTAAACAGTAAAAATTTAGTCCTTTTTTTTGTGGGGGGGTGCTCTTTCAGTATGTTTTGGGTGCCTAATATTTTCAACTATTGTTATGTTCTCGGTTGTTTATTTTCCTTGATGCTGACGGAATGAAAGTATTTTTTTTCTGCTTGTCTTCCTTATTGTAATGATTTGAATTTGACATACATTGTTTTAGTCTATTGGTGTATGTATCTGATATTCAAAGTACGTGTACATTATTTCATCATTTTGCCTGAATTCAAAGTGGTTACTCTCTTTGGCGTCATCTTTTTCTGACGTTTTGTTTGGTTGGCTGACAGAGACTAACCAACTGTGTAATGGTGGTTTTCTTTTTGTTTACTTAGCCAGCCATCTCTTATTGCATTATTCTCTCGTCCCAAGAGCTGTGTATCTGTATAATGGTGGTAATTTATGTTCCCTCACTGTGAACAAAAATCATTATCATTACCCGTTATCATTACCCGTTATCATTACCCGTTCTCTTGTTTTTAGACTGATTTTATTACGGTCTCATCATTGGTCTCAGTGGCAGCCGGAGCTCACAGGTTTACTGCAACTTTCAGCGCTATGAATGTTCCTGCCCTAAACTGACATGCTGTGATATGTGAACAAAATCTTAAAATTGGCTCTAAACACCAATTTATTTATTTTTTAAATAAATAAAAAACCTTATGTTGAGAAGTTTGTCATGCTTCCAGTCACTGTTTGTGTTTACTTATGCAATGATGCATTCCTAATTGTGTGTATATCTTTACTTTTCCAGTGATCTCCAAGTGATGCGTCTACAGCTGAAGGACGTGTTTAGTTCAGTTGGACAACGACCTGCCGCTCGTTCTGTGAGGTGAGCTGTTCCTCCCGCAGCGACGTTAAACTCCATATTCACTCACTTACTCACTGTTCATCCCTGTGTCTAAAAGCTTTCCAAGATATCATACTCAGGAATAGAAATCTCCTTAGCATAGTTTTATATTACTGTAAATCATGAAATTAACGCTAGCAGAATATTAATGCGAAAAAATGCGACCGCCGTATTGTCGCATTTAATTGCTGCACATTAAAGATAAGACTGGTGAACAAACATGAATGGAGACATGGCCGTTCACATTTTATTGGTGTCACATTTACGTCTAAAATCTAGAGGTCGCATTAAATTAGTGACGCATTAATTTCGTGATTTATAGTAATGACCGGTTAATAGTTAGCTTGATACAGCTACTAATACTAACAGCCTGTTGATGATGAGAGACAGATTCATCAGGCAATATTTATACTCCTGTTGAACACGATTCATAAACAGGAGATCAGGTACAATTTGAAAAACAAACCTGTGATTATTGAAACAACGTTTCTCGTTAACCTAATATTTATCAATATTTACCTGAAACAGTCGGTAGAAGTATGCGTATTGCCTGGCTATGTTCCTGTACTGACACAGCGAGTCACCTGAAGAAAATATATATATCAACAATTATGATGCTGATAATAATATTAATACTAGTAGTAGTGAGTAAGTGATAAATGGAATTTAAAGCGACTCGTACACCAAAATCAAACTTATAGAGCTGATGATCCTGTATCACATAGTGTGATTGATTCCTTCCAAATGTCATAGGTGAAATCCCCCAAGTGTATGAGTCGCTTTAAGTAAATATTGGTCTATAACTATGCCATATAGATGAATATGATATATAATACAAGTTGGTGTGTAACAGTTAAAATAAATCTGAAATAATTTACTTTATGCAGAATTATAATCAAATTGGTATTTCTGAGATGAAGTACCATCGAACAATTATGGTATGAAAAAGATTTTGTTGTTAAAAGATAGGCCAAACTCCTCTTAACACATCAAACGTTAATAGGTTTGGGTCTGAAACTATGTAATATAGATTACTAACATACAATCATATATATATTTACAATACGTCTGAATCTTTTAAAAACATGCATGCATTGTATTTTTGCCATGTTCAAAGTAGCATTTCTCGGTGTTCATGATATGAACTATTGCTCTTAATAGATAGGTGACACTCTATATAATATGCGTATGTACCGTTTCGAAAGCTTTTATGAAATATCGCTTTGAGAGAAACAACTGAGTAAAAACTTTGGTATACGTTTAGGCCCCAAAACGATCCTATAGCCTAGGGTAAACCTGTAAAATACAATGTTCCCGCCAAATAGAATACAAAATTAGGTCATACTACAGATACACGATTGAATTATTTCATTTGATGTATCATGTATGTGTATTGTAATGTGTGAGTGTCCTTTAGTGAGTAATTAAATGTTCTTCATGCAATCCATCTCCCCCATGCAAGGGTACAATTCAGAGCTCCGTTTACTACATTACTACATTACTACGCCTTGCCATCATATACCACCATTTCCTGGCACTCTGAGGGCAGAGTGAGTTATCTACCCTTCCAAAATGACGACACGTTCGCTGACATAGAAGTAACATCTCCAGCATGTGCAGTGGCACTTTAGCACTGTTTTTCACATTTCAAAAACTAGTATATAACTTTCAGTGTTGGTTTCTACGTCACAATTCTAATTATCATATACCCACATGCCTCTGTGAACTTGTAAGATATCGACCGGGTCAAAGCATTTAGGTAAGCTTCTATAGTAATAATAAGCATTTGTTAAATTGCAGATATGTCCCTCGTGAAATTAATGTTCAAAGTTCCTCGATAAAGCTCGGGACATATTTTCCGTAATCAATCGTATATCGTAGGTTATTCTCTAATTAATACACGAGCTAGTGTGACATATAGATTTTACGACACTCGTTTCTTCAAAGTTGATATCCGTGTTGCATATGCATGTTGAGCAATGAGTACAATACCTTTTGGCATCGTTTGTGCACGTATGGCTCATGAAAATGAAATGACATTATATATAAACTTTAGTCGAAAGCTGCATGTTTATTCCTTGCACTATGGCGGCAATATAGACCTGTATAATGGACAAACGAATTTCGATCTGAGACTAATTACGTTTCATTTATCCACCCAAAAAATATTCTGTACTGATGTACTTAGTCTCCAGCAGTACTCGATAGTTATCAAAATATTAATAGCAGTACTCGATAGTTATCAAAATATTAATAGCAGTACTCGATAGTTATCAAAATATTAATATTGTATATGAATATAGGGAACGTTCCGCTATTTATCTTGTTTGTGATGCATCAACTCATCTATGAAGGAATCTGCGAGTGAACAATACCAATAACAATAATTATAATAAATAAATAATGCATTAATAGAACGCCATCATCTTCAAACATAATTATTATGCTTATAGTATTCCAACAGAAACCATATTATTACAAGGCCCTCTGTGTTTAGTATTATTATACATAGCATTGCTATGAAATGCATTAATTAGTGGCTCGGCACCACACCTGTGTTAAATCAACGATGGCTATTTCTAAACTCCTTCAGTAATGGATCAGTGGGCAAACTAAATGTATCGTGTAAATGTACGTCCATCTTCAGCTGGGAACGCGCAGATAACGAGGCTTGAGCTGCCCACTGCACACATCTGTCAAATGCGCTATCGATACATCTTCTTTAAAACGTTAACCACAGTGTTTTGCAACTGTCACATGAGCTAGGCTTTACCGATATGTCTTCCGCAATATTTTAAGAGTAGTGTTTTATACCTGTCATGTGAACTATACCATATCGATGTGTCTTCTTTAAAACTTTAATAATATTGTTTATATTTGTCATATGAGTTACACCATACCGATTGGTCTTCCTCAAATATCTGGTAAACTGATTTCATATCGATTTTCATGCAAAACGTTATCTTGTTTCCGTTCAGCTATAACTATAAAGAATTAGAAACTCGAATTTTGGAGATGAATTGTTCAATTGAATACTATGTCTTCGCTGCAATGTTCCCAACGTGTATGTATCAGTTTCTTTACAATGGAACACCGGACTGTCGAGGTTTCAGCAGGAGAAAATGGTAACGCTCCCCATCACAATGCGCACGTAAGGCATGTGCATTTCTAGGGAAACCTATAGTCTGTATTATACTTCTATGCATATCCTAGAATTTCTGTTAAGATTTTGCAATTTTCAAGACTAAAGTACAAGATTTATAACAGATACATAT
>JAUTBZ010136976.1:0-13300 GCA_032361785.1 Lepetodrilus galriftensis | reverse complement strand
AGCCTGCCCAAAATAACCATTTTACCATGTGGCAAGCAAGACAGGGCATGCCCTGTCTCTACGGTTACAGTGAAAAACATGAATTGAATCCCCCTTGGGATGTGGTCTTAGAGCAAAAAAAGGCAAGCTGTCAAATGGTTTGGGGGGATCTAGGCTTGGCCAATCGTTTCAAACATGACAGAAGCCATCGCATCAGGTGCTGTCTTGCCAGCCCAGATCACATATTGAAAAGCCTGGTAATAGCGCTCACAGCTTTCCAGCGCCGCCTGAAGCAAGGCTTCGCACTGCTCAGTAGAAGGCTGGCTATTATTCAGCATTAAACCTTGGCGAAACATAATCAAACCTTCAGAAGACCAGACATCAAAATGGCCAATCCACATTTGTTCATTAATTTTTGCAACGAGGCGATACACTTCGGAAAGACGGCTATCTGGCACCTTGAGATCGAAAGCACAGGCCATATGCAAGGCTTCAAGTTCTTGACGCCAGTTTAATGAAATATGGTAATCGCACCAATTCCCTTCAACAGCCAGTGTCAGCTCTTCATCAACTGCCCGTTCAAAAGACCAATCATGAGAATTTGCAATCTGCTCCACCAAGTCAATTGGATTATTGACACTAATAAGGGGATGTTGAAGTAATGAGCCCATGGGGTAATTCCTCTATTGGTCTAGTAAATGAATAGTTGCATCATATAGACAGGGACGCTTTAGACTACGAAACAGTCCCTATGCGTTTCTAGCCCTGACACCTGCAATGGTTATGATGATAAAACACGCAATTTACTTAACCCAAAAGACTTAAACTCATTCTCAAGAAAAACCAATCTGTACTGAAAGACATAATTGATATTTGAACATCATGATTCGATTTGTAAAGACTAAACGATAGAGAATCAGGATGACAAGTCACGACTATAAATTGTCCACGTCATATTTCATAGCCTCAGTTCTGCGCTGTGGATTCAAGGTCACAGCCACTACCACAAGCCATGTATAGCTTAACCAAGCAAAGATTAACAAAACATTAACCCGCCTGACCGTTACATAATAACAACAAAATTGTGCTTTGCCCTGCCCCACTAACCAGATTTTAACGCGCCTGCATCAGCGACAAAAGTAAAATAATATACCAAGAGTGCAAAACGGGACTTGCTGTTTTTAAAAGGGTATGATAGGCATTCTTTTTAATGGTAAGAACGGGGGCGTAGCTCAGTGGGAGAGCACTTCGTTGACATCGAAGGGGTCACTGGTTCAATCCCAGTCGTCCCCACCATCTTACTATATCATTCATACTACTCCAACATCATAAATGGGACGTTGGTTTGCTGGCTTCACAAGGCAGACCCATTACACAGCCATGAAGATTAAAAACTCTCTTAAATCACTTAGAAACCGTCACCGTGACAACCAGATTGTTCGTCGTCGTGGTCGCCTTTATATTATTAATAAAGTGAATAAACGTTTTAAAGCACGCCAAGGCTAAAATCGTTTCCAAGGCTTAACGCAGTCTTTGATGGTCTCTTCACAATTTCTGCGTTCGAGAGCAACCTGCAAGCAGGTTCGGCCATTCGGCCTTGCCTAGCCCTTATATAGCGCATATCGAAGACTCGCAAATCGCAACGATTTGCTTGCGCTATGTGTTAATGCCTTGGTTCTCAGCATCACAAAATCGTTCCAAGATAGTGTAACCAAAACCAGCCAAGAAAACACTATTTTAAAGTAGTATTGCTTTCAGGCTGGCTTTCTTACGCGCGCTCTTAAGGTGTAATTATACCCTTTTGCACCGTAGCGCCGTATGGTTGCAATTCCTGCCTTCTCACAGCCGCTCATTGCGCCCCCCTTATTATTAAGGGCAGGACATGACTATATTTCTGTTGAATATATAAATACAGCCTAAAGTTACAGAACACTCCTTATACATATGCACAGTTGCAAAAAATGCACTTGTATAACAAAAAGACATAGATTAATAACTTATTAAGAACTTGTTACTTGAGGCGTATAACGTAACACTTCTTTCTCTATCGGCTTTTTTCCCGCGTTCCGACATTTTTTAATTTATTCAACCTGACGAATTTGTAATGTGTTGCAGGATGATACAATTTACAAAGGCTTGAGGCTATGCGGCGCTCTCTCTACCTTTTAAATCATTCCATACCTTTCATAAGACCAATTTTGGGAACTTTACTGCTCTTTTCTATGGTCTTGCCTTCCTCTGCGACAGCTCCCTTCTTTAAAAAGAGCTTCACAGGACAAACAACACCTTTAAGCATTCCAAGTCGCCCCAAACTCATTCCTGATAACTTTCGCTTCTCGCAAAAGAAAAACCTGCTTGGTCGGCTTTATGTCAAATTACAAAAAGTGCGCTCCAAAGAAAATGCGCGTCAGGTTTCTGATGCCATTGAACAGCTCTGGCTCACCTCTGGCAGCGATCAGGTGGACAGGCTTATGAGTCATGCCTTGCTTGCGATTGAAGACAAGGACTACCCTAAAGCCGTTTATGTATTAGGCAAAATTATAGAATTAAAACCAAACTTTACCGAAGCCTGGAACAAACGGGCTATGGTGTATTTTATGGCGGAAGATTATGAGAACGCCATGCTTAATTTACAAAAAGTGCTCACCCTTGATCCGCGGCACTTTCAGGCGCTTAGTGGTATGGCCAATATCCTTAAGGAAACAGGTCATAAAAAATCAGCCCTGAAAGCTTATGAAAAACTACTGACGCTGAACCCTCATTTGCAATCGGCTAAAGAAGCGATTGAAGTCTTGAGCAGAGAAGTCAAAGGTCAAAACACATAAAAGATTGACCGCCTCAAGTTTTCCCTTTTCTAAAATCTATGCTGGTCGAAGGCTCTGTCTTTGACCAAAAAGTTTCAAGCGATCAAGTGAAGCATAATCAAGATAAGTTTAACCGGATTATCTGGTTAAACTATGCGCCCAATCAGGAAATTGGCGCAAAAGTGTTCCTATTTGGGACAGCGCCCCAAGCCGACAGGGTGCCATTGAACTCTATGAGCAGAAAAATTAAGAACTAGATTTCAGCCCCCTAACAATTGCCCTCACAAACCCCCAAAGCCCCCTCTCCTCAGAATTCACATCATTTGACAGTGCTTAACAGCGCTTCTCTGGAGAGCGAAAAACCACCCTCGACCCAGCTGCGTTCCAAAGTTTTAAGCTGAAGCCCCAGAGCCTTTCCGGGCGCAATGCCTGCCTCAACTAAATCCTGCCCTTTTAAAGGAAAAACAGGAGGCTGCCATTTTAAAATCTCACGCAACGTTTCCGCCTCTCTCAGGGCAGATAATTCTCCCTCTTCCCTATTTAGCAAATACCCCAAAAAGCCATAATATACAGCCTCCTGGCCATGATAATACAGCGCTTCCAGCAAAGCCTTATCATCAAAAAATCTCAAATTCTGCCAGCGAATAAACCAGCCCAGTTTCTGTTTTTCTATTTTAGACAGCCGCAAACGGGCGTCCACTCCGATAACATCTTCAGAAATTAAAACAAACAAAGCAGCCAGACGCATCACCCCATCAACTTTCAAGGCAAGCGCTTTCTCAAGAGCCATCATTCTCTCAAAGCGCTGAAAATGCGGGGTTTGCTGAAAAATCCGTAAAAACAAACCGCTTTCATACAAAGCACGCACAGCGCCTTTGGCATTTGGCGCAATCAACATTTTAAGCAGCTCAGTATGAATACGCTCACCTGACACTTGCGCCAGTCCGCTGCCACCTCGAATGCAGGCCTCCAGCCCTAAAGGGTCAATCTCCCCACCGCCATATTGCGCATAAAACCGGAAAAAACGTAAAATACGTAAATAGTCTTCCTCAATCCGGGTGTCAGCCTTGCCAATAAAAGCAACGCGGCGCTTATCCAGATCAGAATATCCCTTAAGAGGATCATAAACCTTGCCGCTCGCCCCTGCATAAAGCGCATTCATTGTGAAATCGCGGCGCGCTGCATCCTCTGCCCAGCTATCTGTAAACGCAACCACGGCATGACGCCCATCTGTCTGGACATCGCGGCGCAAAGTGGTCAGCTCATAGGCCTCACCCTCAATTACCAAGGTGACTGTGCCGTGCGCCAGTCCAGTTGGAATAGATTTAATACCTGCTTTTTGCGCAAGCTCTATTACTTGCTCAGGCAGAGCCGTAACCGCAAAATCTATATCAGAGATCGGCTGACCAAGCAGGGTATTGCGCACAGCCCCGCCAACCACGCGGCCGCAAAAGCCAGCATCCTCCAATAAAGAGAAAACGCGCTGCGTTGCGGGCTTGTTAAGCCAGTGAGCATTTATCGTAGGTAAAGGTATCATGCAACAAGAATAGAACAGTTAAACCTCAACTGTAAAGTTTTCATCAAATTGCTCATTAGGTTCAAACGGAATATAACCGCGCGGATTACTGACCACCCGCACACCATCAACCTCATAATCAGCACTAAAATGGGTATGACCGTGTATCCAAAGCTTTTTGGCGTGGCGCGACACCGCCTCTTCCATACGAGAAGCAGAAGACGTTGTTCTGATCCGCTTCATATATTTATCAGGCACAGAACGCGGGCTTGGGGCATGATGGGTAATTACAACATCAACCTGTCCCGCTTTTTCCAAGGCTTCACGGGTCTGGTGATGATAAGCCAGTTTATCAGCCCCCTTGAGCACTCTGTCCTCACCATCAACACGAATAAGCTTATGATCTTTTAGATTTTCTTCTGCAAAAGCTTGTGCCTCTTTTGGAGCGCCAAACAGGTTATAGTCAGTCCATAAAGTCGCGCCAAAGAAGGAAACGCCATCAATTGTAACAACATCATTATCTAAAAAGTGAACACGCGTCCCCTGCGCTTTTTGCTTCATCTCATTGGTCAAGGATGGCATCGCATAGCCATGATATTCATGGTTTCCCATCACATACAAAATTGGCTTGTCTGGAAAACTTTCCAGCGCCCACGCCATCCCTTTAGCCGCGCGATCAATATCACCAGCCAACACCAGCACGTCTGCGTCCGTTTTAGGAAGCACAAATTTCTTGGTCTCAATATGCAGGTCGCTGAGAATATGCAGTTTCATGTCAGGGCAAGGCTCCGGGCTGTTATACCAAATCAATAAAGGGGCATCTTACTGTTAGGCGCGATGGTAATCCCCAACTGGCGGGACATAACAGCTTCCTATCAGAGACACGCCTTTTGTGATCTGGTATTATGTGTCATCAAAAAATGAACATCTATCTTGCCAACCTGCTTATTGCAAGCCTCATCTCTCAACTGTGACAAAATCCCTCTAACCCTTCTTTCTGTGAGAACTACTCACAATAGAGATCCACTGTATTGCCTTCGCCTTTTACCACACTTAGCCTATTAGCCTTCACATCAAGATAATAGGCTGCTTTTGCAGTCGGTGCGCTTTTTGTGGCCATGACACAAAGACTATTCATTATTTTAGTTTCAGCAGCCGTCTTTCCTGTTTCAAGCCCAAGTGCATACCATTTGTTTTTTGTCATATTATAGGTTGCCATACTTGCAATAATAGCTGCCAGCACGGCACTGATAATAACCGCTATCGTTAATTTCATAAATTCATCTCTTCTCTATTTTACCAAAATATAGAACGCTCAACCACCAAACAGCTTTCACTTTATAACAAAACATAATCAGTAAAGACAATAAAGAAAATAAGGAAATCTGCCCCAGCACTTATCACAAGAAAAGGTTTTATTTACCTTGAAACCGATCTTCCCTCACGCAAAACCAGATATTAACCAAATCTTGATAGAGTGCGTTTCAAACACAAAATTTCTTTTCAAGGTGAAATAATGACTGCAAACCTGATATTAACACTGAAGCCTGTCCTTAATGATGATATCTGTGTCCAAATTGCTCAAGCGCTCTCCCCTTTGGGCTGTGAAGTCTTGAACGGTTGTCATGAAGATATTCGTTATTATTTTACTGATATGGAAATTGCAGCACCAAATCTGTCCAAGCTCATGCCGCGCATTATTGAGACCTTGCAGAAGTTAGAAGCCCCCCTTGCCAGCTCTCTTTATGATATCAGTAGCGGGCAAGAGCATCTTGTCTATACAACAGATCAAGTACTTGCCTATTGCCAGGACTGGGACAAGGAAATTTCAGAAGGCCAGCTCACCAACCCGCAAGCCAATAGCCAGCAAGGGTTACGCCATCATACCTTGGCACAGCGTCACATCATTCTTGAAGAAAACGAAGAAGCCATTTCTGCGTTAGCAGCCTCCTTTGAAGCAGCGCCTTATATTCCGTTACGCAATAACAAGGCGACACTCTGGCTGCTGGAACAAGGTGAATTTAAAAAATCTTTACCCTTTATCAAGCTACGCTTTTCAGAAGATATTGAAGACTGTGATAACAGGGTAGAATGGCACCGAAAAGCTATGGTAAAAACCATCGCACCACTCGCCCTGAGTCTGGACGGCGAACTTGATGGCTATCCTCAAATCATGGCATATTACCACCATATCCTCCATATTCAGTCCACTGGTGATACCTCTAGTGAGCAAGCCGCAATCAGCCTGTGTGAAAAGCATAAAGAATGCTCGGAAGCCTGGAAACTGCTTGGTGACATTCATTATGAAGCCGAGGACTATAAAAAGGCCTCAAAAGCATATCTGCGCTATTTTCGCGGAGATGATCCCCAGCTCAGCAACTATTTACAATATATGATTAAAAGCTTTCTCAAGGCTGGTAAAGACCTGAAAGAGATTGAACTTGGCACCCATGGCAGCGCCAGAGGGCTTTATAATGCTGCGGCGCAACTCACCTGTCAACTTGATGAGGACATGCTGGAAACAGAAGAAATCGCCATTGCACTTAAAAAAATTCAAGACCCTCTTTATGCCAAAAGCTACGAACTGTTTCATAACTATTATATTACAAGCCAAGGCTCACCACGCCACTCTGGTCAACATACCTTTGCCATGTGTTGTAACAATTATGCAAACTCTCTGACAGAAGACCTGCCAGCTGAACCAGATGACAAGCAAAAATCGCTCTATCGCAAGGCATACGAAATACACCGTCTTGGGTATGAGGTCAGCCCCTTTCATGAGAACCTGTATTCAGGTGCCAACGATGCCTATTATGCCGATGATTATGATGAACTTATTCGGTTTTCCGAAACTTTTTTGCCGATTACAAGCATAGTGAACACTATATTGGCAGTGATGTTTTTCTTGACTTTTATAATTATATTGTTTGGGCCTATTGGCAAAAGAATGATTATCAAAATATGGTATCCTGGTACCAGAAGGCTGAGGAACTGTTTCAGTCCATCTCTGATCCTGATGACGACCAGATTGATGAATTTCTCAAGACCGCCTATTATTGCGGCCATGAACTAGACCGTCTTGATCGGGATAAGGATCATGAGGCCTTCCTCACACATTTGCGCGAAATGCGTGACTGGAAAGAACTTGAAAAAGAAATTTATGCTGAAGATCGGGAAGATGATTTTTCTGAATATGCAATTGATATGCTTGATGACCTCACAGATGATGGCGAAATCGGCTTTATGACCTATCTTGGCTTTATTGCCGTTGTTCTTGGCCTGCTCTATTTGGGCAAAAGGCTTTGGACACTTGTTTTTTAACCCCTCTTCACGGCTAAATTAGCCCCTTAATAAATCCGCTTCTTTGGCTTGATATACTCCACCTCATCACTCATGGTGAAATCATGAACAGGGCGGGTGCCGGTGATGACGCTGTGGGTTGCTGCATCTGTGCGCAAAATAGAATGTTTCATCCAGTTTTTATCATCCCGATCAGGAAAATCTTCACGGGCATGGGCGCCTCGGCTCTCGGTGCGGACTAAAGCCCCTTCAATTGTCACTGCTGCCTGAAGGATTAAATTTTCATATTCCAAAGTCTCAATAAGATCAGTGTTCCAGATCATTGAGCGGTCTGTAACACACAGTTTTTCGCCTTGCTTCCAAATATCAGCAATCTTGTCCTTGCCCTCTTGCAACACTTCTCCTGTGCGAAACACAGCGCAATGATCCTGCATCGCTTTTTGCATAGACAGGCGCAATTCTGCCGCGCCAACGCGCTCTGCGCCCTTGCGACCATCACGCCAGCAGCGATCCAGCCTATCCAGCGCAAACTCCCCTGCCCCTTTAGGCAAATCGCGGTGCTTGCCATTGGGTTCAAGCTCGGCAATACAGCGGTCAGCCGCCGCCCGGCCAAACACCACCAGATCAATCAAAGAATTAGAGCCAAGACGGTTTGCGCCATGCACGGAAACACAGGCCGCCTCACCAATCGCCATCAGGCCTGGCACAATCGCATTGGCATCTTGCTTGGTTGGGTTAATCACCTCGCCATGTAAATTGGTAGGAATACCGCCCATATTATAATGGCAGGTTGGCAGAACAGGAATAGGCTCGCGGGTGACATCCACCTTGGCAAAAATACGGGAACTTTCGGCAATGCCAGGTAAACGCTCCTGAATAATAGCTGGGTCAAGGTGATCCAGATGCAGATAAATATGATCTTTGCCTTCGCCAACGCCGCGCCCTTCCCTGATTTCAATGGTCATCGCCCTGCTGACCACATCACGCGAGGCCAAGTCCTTGGCATGAGGTGCATAACGCTCCATAAAGCGCTCTCCTGCGCTGTTGGTCAGATAACCGCCTTCGCCGCGCACGCCTTCCGTAATCAACATGCCAGCGCCATAAATGCCTGTTGGGTGAAACTGGACAAATTCCATATCTTGCAAGGCCAGACCTGCGCGCAATACCATCGCATTGCCATCGCCTGTGCAGGTGTGCGCCGAAGTGCAGGAAAAATAGGTACGGCCATAGCCGCCAGTTGCCAGAATAACGCGGTGCGCCCGAAAGCGGTGCAAGCTGCCATCCTCAAGACAGAGCGCAATCACCCCGCGACATGCCCCACCGTCCATAATCAGATCAATGGCAAAATATTCAATAAAAAACTCAGCCTGCTGTTTGAGCGCCTGACCATAGAGGGTGTGAAGCATGGCATGACCTGTGCGGTCAGCAGCCGCGCAAGTGCGCAACGCTGGTGCGCCTTCGCCATATTCGGTGGTCATGCCGCCAAAGGCACGCTGATAAATCTTGCCCTCTTCATTGCGGGTAAAGGGAACGCCGTAATGCTCAAGCTCATAGACTGCGGCAGGGGCTTCGCGGCATAAATATTCAATCGCGTCCTGATCTCCGAGCCAGTCTGAACCCTTCACCGTGTCATACATATGCCAGCGCCAGTCATCCGGTCCCATATTGCCCAAGGAGGCCGCCACCCCGCCCTGAGCGGCTACTGTATGGGAACGGGTTGGGAAAACTTTAGTCACGCAGCCTGTGCGCAAACCGGCCTGCGCCGCGCCCAATGTTGCCCGCAATCCTGCGCCGCCCGCACCAACCACCAACACATCAAAATTATGATCGACAAAATTATAAACCCCAGGGTTAACGCCCGGTGCTGCATTGCTCTGTTGCGGATTATTTGGATTGCCTGCCATGAGTTTAGCCTAGTATCTGGTTTTGATAATGGAGACAGATTAGGCTTTTATGCAAGAAATGCCAGTTATTTTCACAGCTTATTGTCATGTCATATAACCAAAAGTATTTTGTCAACCAGGTTGCACATCTATGCCGGTCAAAGGCTCTGTCTTTGGACGGAACGTTTCAAGCTATGAGCTGCCATTAGCAAAACGTTCCGATTTGGGACAGAGCCCCAAACCGACAGAAAAAATCGTTAGGTAATAAGGTTTGCGATTAAAACAAAATTACAATTTATTTAAAATTCTATTAAGTTGCATAACCACAAACAAACCTTATTGCGTGCAAAATCTTGCCATTGGTGGCTGGCATTATATAGTCATACCAAGGCAGCAACCTTCCAATGGTGATCCTATCCAAATCACTTCTACAGGCTGCCCCTACTTTTTCTAGAGAGTTTCTTTAGGACTGCTTCACTGCTTTTCCCGAGGCAGCGCAGTCCATACTCCGAAAAAAGGCCAGCTCATCCCGCGCTGGTCTTTTTTTCGTTTTGCAGAACGTTTAATTACTCCCCCTCATAAACCACCTTATCACCATGAACCGCGCGATATAGCATGGCAGGACGGTGCGCACCGCCTTTTGATTTCTTGCCTGTTTCCTGAATATGGTTACGTGCTAGAATTTGTTTGCGAAAATTACGTTTGTCTATCGCCTTGCCAGAAATTATTTCATAAACCTGCTGTAACTGGCTCAAGGTAAATTCCTTGGGAAGCAGCGGCAGAGCAATGGTTGAATAGTTTAGCTTGTCAGCCAGCCGCTTCATGGCCAGCCCGACAATATCACTATGATCAAAAGCCAGTTTTGGCAAATTATTGCATTCAAACCAGCGTGCATCAGCGGCATCTGTATCTGCTTTCAGGCTATGATCTTGCCAAGGCGTCAAGGCAAAATGGGCAATACTCAACACCCGGTAACGGGGGTCACGCTCTACAGCACCAAAGGTATAAAGCTGCTCCAGAAAGGCAATATCCACACCAGCCTCTTCCTTAAGTTCCCGCCGCGCGCAGTCTTCTGGTGCTTCATCCATCCGCAAAAAACCCCCAGGCAGCGCCCAACTGCCCTTATATGGGTCTTCTCCGCGCTCAATCAGCAGAAGAGACAGCGCCCCTTCCCTGATTGTAAACAAAACAATATCCGTTGCCACAGAAGGACGTGCATAATCATAGCAAAACTTTTGCGAAGGATCAGAAGATGAAGACATTTTTAACCAATTCTCAAGTTAGTGTATTTACAACACTTAATGTTTGTGTTAGTTTAACACTATCATAGTTTAGTGCCAACCTCAAGAAAGGAAAGTTAAGCAAATGGCGAATAGGCCGCTCTATATACCAAATGTTACAGGTACGAGTTTTGTTACGACACAACTTGTTGAGTTTCAATGGTTTCCAGGTTTTTCAAAACAGCAAAAACAAAGGTCTATTGCGGCGCTCCATAAAGCAGCAAAAGATATACTACACCTTGATGATATTTTAGAGATTTCAAGCAAATCTCCCCTAGAAATTGGCACCAGGCTCAGCGCATTTCATTTAACCATTCCCCGTCTAAAAGATAACGGAACCCAGACAATATCTGTTGAATCAGCATTTCAATCTAGCAAAGCCTTTAAAGAAGGAGGTCCTTATTATGATCTATTGGAAAAGACATCCCTAGAATCAAAACGAGATGAGAGGCTCAAGAACTCTGGCTCTCTGCAAAAATTTATATTTCAAGCTCAAGAATGGGAGCTTGAACCAAAAACAGCCTTTTATGACTGGCTCTACCTTACTGCTTTAGGCAACAATCCAAACTTGGCTCAAAGTCTTTTAAACTATCAAGCCTTCACAGATATAGAGTTCAACCCGAAAAAATCTATAAATTGCCAAGCCTATTCAGCCGCCTTATTTGTCTGCTTGACCAAACGAAAACTCCTTAAAGAAGCTATGTCTTCACCAAAACACTTTTTATGCATCACAAAATCTCTAAACAGCGCAGGCATATACAATGGCTCAAAACACAATTAACTTTTACCGCGTACGGGATGACTATGGTTTTATGTCAAATTTTGCCGCTTTCCCGATTGAGGTGGATGGCAAAGTTTGGCCAACAACTGAGCATTACTTTCAGGCTCAAAAATTTTCAGGTTTGCAGCATGAAGAAACTATAAGGCTGGCAAAATCACCAAAAGAGGCCGCTACTATGGGGCGCTGTTTTTCACCGATTAGAGCCGATTGGGAACAGGTCAAGGATGATGTTATGCACATTGCGCTCAAAGCCAAGTTTAGCCAGCACCCTAAACTGGAACGCCAGCTTGTTCAGACAGGTGACGCCCAGTTGGTTGAACATACAAAAAATGACTGTTATTGGGGTGATGGCGGGAACGGCAGCGGCAAAAATATGCTGGGTCAGCTGCTTATGGCGCTTCGCCAAGACCTAAAAACAGCATCAAACACAAAACCCATTTTTAAGAATTTTTATTAGCGTCAAATCAGAACCGGAAAGACAGAGCCATGAGCAGCATTATTCCTGAAAGACAAATCAGGGCACAGTTTGATGACCAGACAATCAGGGTTTATCAGGCCTATTCTAACGCAATTGCAGACAGTGCCTTGCGTCATGGAACTTTTACCGCGCCGCCTTTTAAAGTAGAGCGTATGACATGGATAAAGCCCTCCTTTTTGTGGATGATGTATCGCTCTGGGTGGGGTGTTAAAGAAGCAGGTCAGCAGCGTATTTTAGCGATTGACATCACCCTTGAAGGTTTTCTTTGGGCATTATCTCATAGCTGTCCAAGCAGCTTTAAAAAACAGGATTTTGCAACCGAGACAGAGTGGAGACAGGCCAAAGAAAAAAGCCCTGTCAGGGTGCAATGGGATCCTGAGCGCAATCTTCAGCTGGAAAAGCTGGATTACAGGTCGATTCAGATTGGTCTTTCTGGCAAGGCTGTGAAGCAATACCTTACACAGTGGATCGTCAACATTACCGATATAACCGCGCAAGCAGCACAAATCAACGCATTACGCTTGAATGGACAAACAAAAAAGGCGCAAGACTTGTTGCCAAAAGAAACTATTTTCAACCCTCCAGCTGCCATTAGAACGCAGCTGGGAATGGTTTGATCCATTTTTTTGATTAATCATATTAGTGTTGTTTTAACACTATCAAGGAAGGACATTTAGTATGCTTCGCTTTTTTAAGGGTGATCCAAACACCCATATTTTTGTATTTAAAAACGGCAAAATTACTCGTCATGGCAAGGGTATTGATGTCTGGTATATGCCTATGGTCAGCACACTCAGCGTGATTCCTGTCACTTCTGAAGATGCCCGTTTTATCTTTTCAGAGACCACAGGCAGCTTTCAGGAAGTGGCAGTACAAGGCAATTTGACCTACCGCTTGACCAACCCTGAAAAACTGGTCGAATTGCTCAACTACACCATCAAACCGTCTAGCCGCACTTATATCAGCGAAGACCCTGAAAAGCTGGTACAGCGCATTATTAATACGGTTCAGACCCATTTACGCAGTTTTATCAACCAGCTGCCACTGGAACAGGCGTTAACCGAAATTGGCAAACTCTCTGACGATGTGCTGCTATCTATTGCAGATGACAAGGCGCTCAAGGGCTGGGGCATTATGGCGGAGAGCCTGCATTTTACGGATGTTAGCGCCACGCCAGAGATCAAGAAAGCTCTTGAAGCCAGTTTTCGGGAAAAGCTTCTGCGTGAAGCGGATCAAGCAATTTATGCGCGCCGCGCTGCTGCTGTTGAAGAGGAACGCA
>JAUTBZ010136965.1:0-13303 GCA_032361785.1 Lepetodrilus galriftensis | reverse complement strand
TAGAATAAAATAATCTGGTGACGTCAAGAATCCCATTGTTTTGCCACGAGTGACGTCACATGCAAGGCCTCAATTGATTGATGTCACATGCAAGGTCTCAATATCCTCAGATTACCCGTTTTCGATGAAGTTAGGATAGATCGTTTCACTTTGCGAAATAAATAAAACAACACTAATATTCATAATTCCTACCTTATAATTATGCATTTATCCCATGAAGAAACACAATCCGAATCAAAATACAACACTAGTCTATAGCCAAAGTTTAACTGCATGCCTCGCTTCACGTACTGAAATAACCATCGCCTGTATTTGGTAATTCTGATTGGTTCGCAGTCACAGTAATTTCACGGTTTACAGAACTGTGTTTCCTCTCATCACGAGTGTCACTGATCATTTATCAGAGCAGACGACTTTGTTCCATAAGTACAGGGCGTTCTGTTTACGTGTTATCCATGATTTACAATGATTCTTCATTTTCTGCTAATGCTATATGGAATTAACTCGTAATACATTCCACACATTTAATTTGAAAATAGCTTAAATTTTGGTTGTAGTTTCACCAATATTTCTTCAAGCCCGCATTATTGATGACAGAACATCCACCTTAATGAATTTTTTAATTATTAATCCGTGAAACATAAATGATCGAAAATAGGTATCATTTGACAACTAGTAACCAGATTATAACTACACCAAAACAACAAACAACAACTTCACATACTATTAAAAATAGATCACATGAATTTATTTTGTTTTCTGTTATCCAGAAAATGCGAGCTGTACTCTATGGAATGGAGTGGGTTGGTGGACCTGTCAAAGTGCACAGTTGCTGCAGCTCCCTACGGGGGACCTATTGGTTTGTATGACAGACAAACTCACAATAATTATCAGCGCACCCTTTCATAAGCCTCTCATATTTACTATGAGAGTATAGGCCCTCTCATAGTCATCAGTTAAAACAATTAGATACGAGAATGATATGAAATATAATCTTTTAGTGGATATGAGAGCTTCGTGACATTTGAAAGGGTGCCGAGATTACTATATTACTAATTAATACTACGTTATTATATCATGTCAAACCCTAGCTCGGTCTTGTATTACAAAAGTATCTTATCATGGTCAGCAGGGAAGCCTAGTGGAATCTCGAGCTAGTCTTGCTCATATATGATTTTGTATGTACATGTATATATCAAATATGGCTGAAAGATTTGTCCTACAAATCAGTGATTCACTTGTACCATGTAAACTCTTACGGTTAAAGTTTATGTAGTTTTAAGTTTTAAAGACTAAAATAACTTCTGTAATCTCGTAGTAAATCTCGTCACGTATGGGTGAAATATTCCAGCTGCGATCAGGGTTAGAACCTAACTTTAAAACATACTTTATTTTTACTCGCCCGTAGGATACCTTTAACATTAGGAGAAATGGGTTGGGCAACTTCTATCCCTGTGCGATGAAAAACATTTCAAGCTGGTAAATCTCGGCAATGCATAATGTAATTTATCTCGGCAATGCTTAATGTAATTCAATTATTGCAACTATTACATTTCAACAAATTCTAACATAATTATTCTTCTTACAGCGTTGATGCAAGATGAAAGTAAGTCGGGTCGAGTGACGACAAACATCAAGCCAATCATCAGCATTTACAATACAGCAGGGAAACTTCTCAGCCAGCTCAGGGTATTTTATTAAACTATTACATTTTATTTACCATAATCTTCTCATACATGGTGTTTGGGCAGTTATGATGAAAGCTCTATGGTCTCATAGTGAATATGAGAGCTTTGAGATACGATACCCAAATGGATGTAACCTTTAACCCTTTCCATCTCCGCAGTGGAGCAGTGGTCACGTGATACAGCTGGGATGGACCGTGACGGAGGAGCTGCTCTGTGTGCAGGACGATGGGGTTGTCCTTGTCTACGATATCTTCCTCAACTTCAAGAGGACGTTCGGCATGGGTCAGGTAAATCTATCTGACCGCTAATTGTGTCAATGTGACATCACATTCCAGACCCTGAGATTACTAAACTTTTTTGCCCGAATTTGTGCTTAACTCAAATTTTTTCTCACACATTCCCCATATATAATCGGAGCTTGAGTATGAAATCATACTCGAAAATTTTCATAATCTCTCTGCCTAGTTTTAGCGACAAAATGGTTTCTCTTGTCGTTCAGATAGCACTGTTGATCATTCCCAGTACACAGAAATCAGTGGTAATATCATGGATGTCTGTTTCAGGAAGCCAAAGATGTAAAGGTCCTCGATTGTCAAATATTTGCCAGTTTCCATGGCACCGGTATCGCCGTCATGACGACTGCTTACAGAATATTTCTCGTTACTAATGTCGAAGATCCTCGTATCAGAAAGCTGGCAGAAGTTCCAGGTATGTGTGACACATACTAGTGGCGATTTCTTTTGGCCCAAACCATCTAAATGCTAGATTGCCTTATTTGCAAGCTAACTGGCAAAATTCTAGACAACTTGTGTATCTGGTGTCCGGCACATTTCGGCTGAAGGAAAGTCAGCTGGGTTGCTATATTTGCACTTTCGCCATCATATAACATGCTCTCGACAAATAAAGCAGTCATATTGTAATCCCAATCACTAAAGCCTTTCACTGTAATTATGCCAGAGTAGCGTTTTATGAACTTATTTTTTTTAATTATCCTTTTTCACCCTCGTCCTGCAGGATGTAAAAGCCTCCGTTAAGCCGAATTAATCTGTCGGTGGTTGTACATGCACAAAAGTTCCGTTTATCGTTGTGTTTACAATGACCTAATTCCCTGCTGCAGGTTTAAATTCTGCACCAAGCAGCTGGGTAATCCTGAACATGGATCGCAAGTCCCTGGCTCTGGTTGCCAAGGAGGACAAGCTGTATCTCGTGGACCATGGAGGCCAGTACCAAGAGCAGGTAACTCTCAACTGTAGTCCTTCTACCATCACCAAGCCAGGAGTTCTAAATAGTGAAACCCTCAGAACATGGCTGAGATTAAAACTGAGTTTTATTTTCCTTATGTAGTTTTCAGTAAACAATGTTGTAACTAAATTGTATTGAGAAAATTCATTCAAATTGCGGAAACTCAGAATTAAGTCAATTTAGGAACTTTTTAAAACTCTACAGTGTACTCATAATGATAGAATTTTTATATAGTAATGATGGAAATAAAACGAAAAGATCAAGTGAAATCCTGAGATAGGTTACTACCAAAGTACCCTAGGTCAGTAGTGTATATAATACTCGGGACCTAGATTGTAGAGGATGCAGAAGTAATTGGCCCCGATCTTATGAAGCATTTCTCAGTACAATTTCATACTCAACTCGAAGATTTGTTCACAAATACTCATTTAGAATTCGAGCTTGATCATGAAATCGTACCCGGTACTCAGAAAGTTTTGTAATCTCGGGGCCAGACTTGTGTTCCTAGCAAACACACATGTTATATAACATTATTACAAATTGTATATTTGCCAGTTTCAGCCTAAACTACCTTGTAGAATAGTACCATCGTGTAGTGAAATGTAACGCAGCCTGAACAGAGCCCAGTAAGGCCATGCGCCCTCATTTCAGAGGATACGGTGCAGTAATGATCGATTCTTTGCATTTCTTTGCGATTCTTGCAGTTCCCCGAGGTGACATCAGACGTGGGAGCGTACGTGTCGTTAGCCGTTTCTTTCAACAACAAGTACCTGGCCATGTTTACTAAGTCCAGCATGATATGGATTGGCTCAGCCGACTTACAGGTAAGTTTACCCACCAATCAAAGCATGTTTTGTATAGGGTCACAGAATATCCACCAATGAAAATACAAGTTAGGGAAATGCTGACAAATTCTAGTACCTGATAACTTGTTTCTATCGCCATTGTATATGATCGTGTGTGTTTTGTTACAGAAATGTTATTGTGAATTCAACACCAAGTCAAAGACTGCACCAATTCAGCTTGCATGGTAAATATCTGAATACTATTTCAGTGTTAAAAATATGTCAAAATGAATTATCCTCAGGGAGTGGAGAAGGTGAAATGAGTGCACAGTGATACATTGGTTTGGGTAAATAAATAATTAAAAACAATGCAAAATATAAAAATATAAAAAACAAATTGTCTGCTAATACAGACTTCTGCAGGTCTTTTGATACTGAATGTAAAATTAGATGAGTAATGTAACGTTTAGCTTTATAAATGGACTATTTATTTATTTTATTTACGATTGATGATGTTGCAGGTGTGGCAATGGTGCAGTTGTGGCTATGTGGGAGAAGCTGATGTTAGTAGTGGGCCCAGACAAGGACTGGATCAAGTATCCTTTTACCTTCACTGTTTACTACAGGTGTCGAGATTACGAAACTTTTTAAGTACGATTTCCAGAGATCGAAATTAACACTAGTCAGCTAACCCAGGCAATTTCTCCCCACTGCTAGTGGCTTCTGACGTCATTCCTTAAATAACAAGGGTGTACTGTATCTGTAAAGAGGTTGGTAAGGGTGATGGGCTCCTGGAGGGGGTAGACTGATTTGAGCAGCACAGCTGTCATTTAATGACATCACTATGTACTATTTCCATCCCTTATTAATTCATCTTGTCGGTATCATGATGGATATCATTGTAATATATCTATGTACAGTACTGTATTATTCCTGACCTCTGATAGATACAACTTTGACAGTGCCGTGTCCTTAGTTCAAGAGGAAGACGGACTCCGTATATTTGGAAATGATACTCATGATTTCCTCATGAAAGTACCAGGTTAGTATGGGGACGCCCTAATACGGAGTAGTCTTGTCAGTGCAAGGCATGAAAGGAGTGAAATTATCTTGGAAAGTGGCTTTAATAATGGATAATAATGTAGCGCTTAGAGCATGCCTTAGGGGGTGGATTTGGCGCATTATAAGTGGCCTATTATATTATTATATTATATTTAACCCTCTTCCCTGTTGGATTAGACATGCACTGCTCTTTATGGCATCTCTGGTTGCCTTCAGCATGGAGAGGGTTAAACCCATCAATGCATTATTTTTTTTCCTAGCTGTGACGGAACAAATCTTCAAGATCGGATCTATGGAACCTGGTGCAATGCTGTTTGAAGCATCTAGAGAATTTCAAGTAAGTAACAGCAATATGAATAACGTGATTTTCAAAATATCATTATGACAAAAAATGTGTGTAATCCGAAAGATGATGCCTTGTATATTGTTGTCAATAACCTTTGAACTCTGACCTGTCAGCCTAAATAATTCCTGCCCTTTGGCCTGTTGTTTGTATAGAAAGGCAGCCAGAAGGCGGACGAGTACATACGTATGATCAAGGACAAGCTGGACATGGCTGTGGATCAGTGTATCCAGGCTGCCGGCAACGAGATAGAGCCAACCAAACAGAAACAGCTGCTGAGGGTGGGTACCCGTCAGTGAAAGTCGGGAAAAAAATGGCTACTTCAAAATTGTAAATTTTAAAATTATTTCTACTATGCCTCCCATGTCATTGACAAGGAATATGTTTGATTTATTTATTGCGATTAAATTTAGGCATTTATTTATTGAAATTGTCCATTTTTATTTTCCAGGCAGCGTCATTTGGGAAGTGTTTCCTGACAGACTACAGGCCAGAGGCGTTCGTGAACATGTGTCAGATGCTAAGAGTGTTGAATCAAGTCCGACACCACTCAGTGGGGATTCCCCTCACATATTCCCAGTATCCTTACAGCTTATAGATTCCATAATCATAGTCCGAGACTGGGCCATATCATGTATTTATGACAATGTAACATCTATAATATTGTCCAATGATTAAGAAAGTGCTTTTTAAAATGCAGGTTAACCAAAAAAGATAAGTCTTGCGATTGGAAACTGAAATCCTGGATGGTTAACATGTGGTAGTAGAGTTATCTCCCCTTTGTGAAAAAGCTGCATGCCAGCAGGATATAATGCAATTTTGAGTGTCGTAACAGGTTTATTTTTACTTTATGTCCTTGACCAGCACTAGATTGGAACACCTGTCCATGTCAGTGTTAATAGATCGCCTCGTTCTGAGGAAGTTCTTCTGTCTGGCAATACGTCTGTGTCAGTTCCTGAGGATTCCCGACGCCGAGGGCACGAGCAGGATACTGGCTCACTGGGCTTGCTATAAGGTGTGTACTGCTCTTCATCCATCTGTGTTAGTACAACCTCTGAAGATCGTTAGATACTTGTGGTAAATCAAATTGAATGTCGCATCCTTGAAGTAATTATGACAATGTTCCCGAATTTGAAATAGGCAACCTAGTTGGCATCAATGACTATAGAAGTTAAATCATTTCGACAATTTCATGACATGATGCAATCTTTTGTACCTTCATTGCAGTTTTCATCCTTATTTTGTCGGTACAAGTCTTATAGGTTTACTGCAACACTCAACACTACAAAGGTTTCATCCTGCTATAAACTGACAGTCATGAACAAAATGTTCTTGAAAAAGAAATGGCTTTAAATCAAATCTGAAAACGACAGTGCTTGCAGGTTTACTGCAACACAAAATGCCACAGGTGTTACAGGTTTTCCTCTTCTATGTGAGCAGGTCCAGCAGAAGCACGAGGATGAGGACTCTCTGGCTCGAGCCATCTCACAGAAGCTGCTGGACGTCCCGGGCGTGTCCTTCTCCGAGATCGCCAGTCAGGCTCTGGAGCAGGGCAGGAAACAGCTGGCTATAAAGGTACAGTAGACCTCGCATATAACGGACTCATTGGGACCGCCTATTTCTGTTCGTTATATGCAAAGTCTGTTATACGCATATGCCGCAATTAGCGTTAGACAGCATGCTCTTCGTATCCTTGTACATGTATTACAGTAGACCTTGCATATAACGGACCCATTGGGACCGGCTATTTCTGTTCGTTATATGCAAAGTCTGTTATACGCATATTCCGCAGTTAGCGTTAGACAGGACCGGGTCTTCAGATTCAGTCCGTTATATGCGAGTGTCCGGTTTATCCGAGGTCTACTGTAATACGTGTACAAGGATACGAGTAGCATGCTGTGCTGTAGTGCTGAGTCAATGGAGATACTCTTGTGTATATGTAAAGTTATTGATAAACAGTTCGGTATCGTTTCTCGAAAGTCTTATATCCACAGTGAATGCTCTTGTGAGTGCACAATCCCCATGTGTTAGAGATCACTACGAGAGTCCTTATGGTCTCGTAGTAGATGTGAAAGCTTCGAGAAACAATACCCTGGCTATTAAGATAAGGAGTGTTTCATAATCATAATCATTTGTGGAGGCTTACTCAATACTCATAGCTCCACTTTTGTCCGAAACTCTCCCAAGCACAGCTCATCCAAGCCTTCTACTTCACCCACAGAAACACTATCTTGTACACAATCACACAAAATCAGCGAACACATTTTATAGTTTCTCAGAAGCCCTTCATTATTTAATGCTGCTATTTCAGTTACTGGAGTATGAGCCGAGAGCATCGGAGCAGGTGCCACTGTTACTGAAGATGGATCAAGACCAGACAGCTCTGGCCAAGGCTATCGACAGTGGCGACAGCGATCTAGGTAAGTTTTACATCTACAAATACATACATCATAATAATAAATAATATATTTTAATTTTCATGGGTGAAATTACTCATTTCTGTTTTCGTTCTAATAATGAAGTATGTTCTGTTTGCCAGTGTACACAGTTCTGCTGAGGTTGAAGGAGAAACTACAGAGCAGTGGAGACTTCCTGATGACCATCAGAACCATGCCCATAGCCTACTCCCTGTACATACAGGTAGGTGTCTAACCTCTAGTTACAGACCTCAGAACTCTGCCAAGTCTAAAATTCAATTAGTAACGAGTGTTTTTTCCTCAGATGCAATTTTCAGTTAACTATTTGGAATTGAGTTCTTTTCAAGATTTCCAAGTTACTGAGTTTTCTCAAAGATTCTTTTAGTGACATATGGTTGTTTTAAGAAAATTGTGTATCATTGTCCCATTCATCCTGCAATCGATTGTCCTAATCATCCTGCTGTGTATTATCCTGATAGTCCTGCCTTGTATTGTCCTAATCATCCTGCCATGTATTGTCCTAATCATCCTGCCATGTATTACCCTATTCATCCTGTCATGTATTGTCCTAATCATCCTGCCATGTATTATCCTATTCATGCTGCTGAGTATTATCCTAATCGTCCTGCTGTGTATAATCCTAATCATCCTGCCATGTATTGTCCTAATCATCCTGCTGTGTATTATCCTGATAGTACTGAGTATTGTCCTAATTGTCCTGCTGTGTATTGTCCTATTCATCCTGTCATGTATTGTCCTAATCATCCTGTGTATTATCCTGATAGTACTGAGTATTGTCCTACTTGTCCTGCAGTACTGCAAGCAGCAGAACCCCAAGCTGGTGGAGGACCTGTACTACCAGGAGGACAACTTCCAGGACAACGGCAACTGCAAGGTTGTCCGCAGCTTCCAGGAGGAGGTAAGTGTGTAGCCGGGTGGGAGGGTGGTAGTGCAGTGGTAGAGCGAAATGTTCACGAAAATTATCTTTCTGATGCAATGTTGATAGGATGCGCTGTCTGTACCGTGGCAATGCAGATACGATCCTTGGTCTGTCAGTACATGCTGGTGCTCACAGGTTTACTGCAGTCTTTAGTGCTATGGATGTTGCAGGTTTCTTCCTGCCCGGAACTGACAAGCCATGATATAAGCGAAATAATCTTGAAAGCGGCTCTAAGCCCCAACTAAAATATAACGAAAAATTATAAATTTAAATTTTTACGGATTTTGTTTTCAATTAAACATTATTTGATAATTAAAAGTGAGATGGGTAATGCACATGTGTCTAAGTATTATTTATTTTATATTAACACCTGTCCGTGTTTCAGATGTTAGAGGATCGACTGAAACGCTTGGAGGAAGCTCTGAACTGTTACAATAGAGCCAAGAATGACTTTGCTGCAAAGGTATAGCATTCATTGTCACATATCCATATACCGATTTCTAATGACTCTTTCAGCTTTGTTTACCTCTGTTACTACTGTAAGAGGCTCACTATGGCCACCTCTCTAGGAGCTTATTCATTTAACTACTTGACCAACCCTAGGGTGACAGTTGAGTAATGAAATTAGCCAATGAGGGTATACATATCATCATGAGTGTTAGATCATTGGCTAATTTCATCACTAGACTGTCACCCTAGGGTTGATCGATTGATGAAACGAATACACTCTAGGGTTTTGTTTACCTTGGTTAATATTGTAAGGGTTCTCACTATTCCCACTTTTCTAACGTTTCGTTTGCCTTGGTTAAATGTTGTAAGGGGCTCACTATGACCACTTCTCTACCTCTTCTACCCCTGTCTTCCCCGCGCAGCAAACTGAGGACCACATGAAGCTGCTGCGGTACCAGCGCCGCCTGGAGGAGGAACAGAACCGGCCGTACGTGGATCTGTCTCTCCACCAGACCATCTACAAGCTGACCACAGAGCAGCTCCACAAGAACGCAGAACAGCTGAGGAAGGACTTCAAGGTCCCAGATAAAAGGTATGTGTAGTTATGCTTAACTCTCTCCATGCTGGAGGCAACCGGAGATGCCTTAAAGAGCTGTACCTGTGTTTAATGCAGCAGGAAGAGGGTTAAATTGCTCTTAGAGAAAATTTTGGGAACCGCTGAGGAAAGTCTTCAAGGTCCAAGATGAAAGAAAATTGCTTTTAGAGGAGATTTTGGGAATTGAAGGGGACTGGGTCCAAGATTACGGAACATTTTGAGTATGATTTTATGCTCAAGCTTTAGTTATATACAGGCATGGCAATTTTCTGCCAGGTCCAGGGATTGATTTATTTGCTTGGTGTTGCATGTTATTCTCGCATGTAGAATTTAGTGTTTTGTTCCTCCCCCAGGTACTGGCTGCTAAGAGCCAATGCTTTAGCCGAGTCTGGTGACTGGGGAGAACTGGAGAAGTTTTCCAGAACCAAGAAGCCGCCTATTGGGATGGATGTAAGCAGTACATTATTGTCTATTTAATATCAAGGAAGTGCGGAGGTAGCGCAATGGTAGAACATCAGAGCCAAAAGTTCCAGGTTCAAATCCTGCCCAGAATAATTGTTCGCAAAAGTTACCTTTCTAATGCGATATTAATAGGATGTGCTGTCTGTCCCATGGCAATGCAGTACTATCCTTGATCTGTCTGTACCAGCCGGTGCTCGTATGTTTACTGCAACATTTAACACTATGGATGATGCAGGTTTCCTCCTGCCATAAACTGACAAACTGTGATATTACTATTATTAGTGAAAGAATCTTGAAAGTGGCTCGAAATCACAATTGAAAAATAGAATAAATGAGTCGATAATATAGTTTTTCTAGAATTATGTGGTAAATAGAATCTAACATTCATGTTCATTTAATACTGAATTTATTAAACTTGTCAGTAAAACTGTTATTATGCTCGGCTTTGCTATCTGAACTTTAAATATGAAATATGAAATTGTACTAAAAAATTTTTTAAGAATTTCTCGTAATGGTTGTTTCAGGCTTTTGTTGATGTGTGCATGAAGCAGCACAACCAGCAGGAGGCTCTCAAGTACCTCACTCGGGTACTGCCGGACAAGAAAGTCAAGTGCCTAATCAAAGTTGGGTAAGTAGAACTGTGATTTTGTTTCGGCACAGTCAATAGACAAATTTGTCAAGCCATGATATGCGTGAAATAATCTTGAAAGCTGCTCTAACCATCTCCATGCTGAAGGCAACCGTAGATGCACTAAAGGGCTGTACCTGTGCCTAATCCAGCATGGAGAGAGTTCTAAACCTACCATTAAAAAATAAAAGTAAAATTAAAAAGTAAAATTTACAACCATTACCGGTACTGCAAAAATAATCATTGATAATCCACAATTCAAGCACAAACCAAAAACATGTAAAATTACTGCAACGAAAATCATTGATAATCACGTTCTGAAATTTCGTTTGTCCACAGGAACCTGAAAATGGCGGCTGAAGCTGCGTTTGAGAATCGCAATGAGGACGACCTGAACATGGTCCTGTCTCGCGTCAGTCACACGGACCGACAAATGGTGGAATCTATCCGCGCCATGAAGAGTGATCTTGGAGGAAAGAGATAACGGGAGTGACGTCATCTTGGAATTAAATCGAATATGTGCTTGTCATCCAAATCGAGTCTCTAACGGTTTTGAGGTGCATTGATATAAAGTGATGACAAACTGTGAATCTGCGGATTTTGAGGTTCTGAGGTCGATCTGATAAAGCCTGCGATCCCTGGATTCTGTCTGTTTCAGATGAAAACGCAATTTCCAATTATCATACCTGGATATATCAATGGAGAGGAGAATGATATGGTACAGTGGTTAGTGGTGCAGACCACAACACCAAAGATGCTGAGTTCGAATCTAGACTGATGGCTATGACCTTCTTTATGGTGTACAACAGTAGCTCAGAGAGATTGAGTGTGCTCAGTACATAGCCACTTGTCACAAATATTGGATTCGTAAATAATAGAATAACAAAGGTAGGAATCTCCACATCCGAAAAGTCGACCCCTAGCGATGACTTTTCATAAATCTTGGTGTTATATTCTTATTATTCATAGGAGAGCTGACAGTCTACATTTAATCATTATGAAAGAGTGTTAATCATTGGAGTCAGGAGGTTAATTACAATGAATAATAGTTGTATAATTGGATACACTGCCAATTACTGTTGTTGTCATGGGTTTTCTTAATAAAATCATGTACAAGAAATCTGAAAGAATCAGGGTTTTTTAATGACATAGTCGACACCCTATGGTTTAATAATAATAATAATAATAATAATACATGTATAAACACTACACGTATAAAGACATGGTTCCCACATGCATGCATAACATCAAGATTTATGAAATGTCATTGCCAGCACAGGGTGAGGGGTCAACTCTTTCGGATGCAGAGATTTCTGCCTTTGTTATTATATTATTGCAAATCCAATATATATGTGACAAGCGCCTGTGCTCTGAACAGTCTATAGTCAGCCAAATATTATCTGTTATTCCTTGTTAATGATCGTTGCTTATGGCTGAAAGATTCCTGCTGTGACATCATTCACTCTCACTCTTTGTTAATGAAGAGAAATTACAATACAATAAGAAATTGTATTTGGAACATTCCACTTGGGGTTCGATCAGACAACAGTTATTGATTTATACTTTATTGATAACATTATCGATGCTAAAGTCTTAAAGTATGCTTCTATTTAACAATAAAAATCAAAGATAGATATGTTTTCATTATTGGAATATTCCTAAATGACTATTATAATGGTTCCTTTTGAAATGGTACACATTTGAAACTATTTTCTGAATCCCCCAAAGTATATTATGTATATTGTAGTTAATTAACAGTGCTAGTATTGTTAATTATCCATCTTAATCTAAAATTAGTGTACATGTATATGATGTATATATTGGAAAGTATTGCTGTTAAGTTTTGATACTGAAATATCGCCAGTGCAATATTAAATTCATGATCCACCGTGTATTCTGTATTGTATTTTTTATTTGTATTTCCAATTGGGTTTTGGTGCCACTTTCAAGATTATTGCATTCATGTAAGTTTACAGAAGGAGAGGGAAAAGTATAGTGCAACACCTTCAAGTTCAAACATACTGACAAGACATCCTGTCATGACCTTATCAGAAGCAAATCCTGTCCTGGGGGCCCAGCCGTAATGTTCAGGAAAGTTACCTTTCTGACATGGTCATAAGAATGCAATGCCAATGCAGTTATTATCCTTTGCCTGTCGATACCAGCCAGTGCTGGCAGGTTTACTGCAACTTTCAATTCTACGGATGTTGCAGATATTCTCCTGCCCCAAACTGACAAGCTTTGATATGTGAAAGAATCTTGACAGCGGCTCTAAACCACAATTTAAATTTTAATATATATATTGGACTCATAAAAACGTCCATGAACATTGGTGATTGATGCCAAGACCCTGCAGCACCTTCACATTTGTGGACTTCGGGCTGATCTAGCACTCACCAGTATGGATCATTTTGTATATTTTTGTATTTCTATTCAGCCGGATAGGAGGTAGTACACTGAATTATAAAATGAAATAAGCGAGTTAAATGTGATGGCCATTGAACATTGGTCAATGTTACTCAACTTCAGCCAACATGTGATTGAAATCCATACACATTCTAGTGAAGCTTCTCTAAAATCCTCATGAATGTTGTAAAATACAGGAATCTCTTTTCGTGGAGAGAGAGAGAGAGAGAGAGAGAGAGAGAGAGAGAGAGAGAGAGAGAGAGAGAGAGAGAGAGAGAGAGAGAG
>JAUTBZ010136954.1:0-13303 GCA_032361785.1 Lepetodrilus galriftensis | reverse complement strand
TCATATATAATTTCTCGTATAAAGGCTGTTTGTACTGAACAGACGAGCACATCGCTATACAATCTCTGAAAAACGCAATGAAAAACGCACTCGAATCAGTCAAGAGAGCGATCCCTGCGGGAACTGCTGCGTGAAAACGCAGGACGGTTACACGCACGGTTTAGATGTGGACAGTTCGTGCATTTTCAGAAGAAGTGATCCGTGCGTGTAAAACGCAACGTGAACCGCTGCGTTTCCCGCGCTAGGTTTGGCCGTACCTTAATTCTATTATGTTAACGGACAGAGGAGTGAAATGAACTCTCGTTTTACACTTGCCGCGGCATGCGTCTAATATTCCTAACAAAATACTCTATCCATCAGATGAAGTGCTATGCTACATTTCTTCAATTATGTTGGGAGAGCTTAGCAAATTCTCAGAAACCGAAAAAAAATATCAAGCATTCACCCCTGGAGTGAGCAACTCATAGTAACGTAGCGTTAACACGCACTGGTCGGACTTGTGTTCTCGGCTACATCCACGGTTTTGGAATTATTGTCCTCCTCAAAGACAATAGCATAACCAGAACAAACACACTGAAAAACAATTTCCAAATTATTGAGGATGTGATATAACTTCACTGATATATATTGCACCGTTTAGTAGGCGAAAACACGATCCTGGGAATCCTTCTACGTAGAAAGAGATGTATTTGATACCCGAAGGAGGTATAGCCAAAATAGACACAACTACACAAATTAAAGCTGGTGATCTGTAGAACATGAATACATATGTTATAGTATTGTAAATGGTAGTCTATGCATGTGGAGTATGTATTACGGGAAACAAGCTTTACTAGGTATATGCTACTGTGAATATAGTCGATACACAGTGTAAATATACTTCGATTTGTATTTGAAATGAATATCTTCATGTATGCATATGCTAATGCACGGGTTTCATGAATATTATTGACATACAATATTGCTAGCTAGGGTTGCGTGTTGTTGTAAAATAGCAGGATCATTTCAATAACAGCTGTGAGTGCGCTTAACGTGTATTAAGTTTATAGAGTTTAATTATGGACTCGCAATAATGTTTGTATGTTCTATCTTACAACCACAATCATTATAAAAGTATATGTATAAATTACTAATATATGTGACGCTATAATAATGTACGTTATTAATGCGTTTAATGCATTTTCAGGTTTAGGAACAATAGTGATTTAGATCTAAAATATTCCGTTTTAATTCTGGCATTTAGATGCGGGTTTATAGCAGATACCAATATCCGTTAAATATTTTGCCACATCAGAGATATAGCTTACTGCGTAGATAGTGACTTGATGCAGATCACACACATAGGAAATGGCTTTACAGTGGTTTATTATTCAATAGCTTCTCTGATTTGCAGTTTTGCCACGAATTTTAGATGGACTTTTGCGATTAGCATGAATCTGATGGATGTCCGACGACTTAAACGTGTACTGTGTAAGATGTCAGTCAGATAGGCACCACCCGAAAACCAGTTTTATCACAGATTCAGAACTTTCGCGTAAACGTCCGACCAATCACAGTTATTGCAGATTCCAGAACAGACATGATAAGACAGCACTCTGTGTGTGCGTTATCGTGCGATTCTACTCTCGGGCGATACTGCGCGTGCTATTTAGCGCTCCTCGTGACAGAACTAGTCAATCTGGGAATCATTTAATCTCCCGATAGCATGCTCTGTATTTTTTTTGTATCCCCGTGAGTTCCCATTGTTTCAAAAATTCAGCTTGTTTTGTTGTTCCTTGCGTGCCGACTTCGAAAAGACAAGTCGTTGTACAGGGTATCATTTCTCTGATTGTCGCGATTGGAACAGGTTTACAAGACGTATCGAATCTCCTGTAAACTATATAATATCTATTTAATATGTAATAAGTGCCGCAATCAACATAAATCGGCTTAGGTTCTGAAAATAGTCTTATCGATAAATCGAAGCGAGTTTTCGCCATTTGGGCAGATATCTGTACAATCAGTCATTTTCAAGTCATCTCGTGTGCTTTTCGATCTTATCGTTAACAAAATGGATCACGTGCAGCAACGTAAGTCGTGAACATTAATACAACAAACTTCAATTCTAGTTTCCCACCCGAGCGCTTTCATGTGGCTTCGTCGCGAAACGCGCGCGCTCTAAATAAAAGCTTTCGTTCTTCAAAGTCCGTCGGTCAAATATTCAGCTTTTAGTCTTTACTTATTGGATATCGGATCTCGATATCGAGAAGGGATTAAAAGTCACTAGAAACATGGTTTAAGCAGGTGAAAATGCAATTAAATAGCAGGATAAACAGAAACGGCTCTCGCCTCTCTCAAACCCTTATGATCGTATGAAGCAGGCAGATGTCTCCGTGACATTCCCACCCTCTCCCCCCTGCCCTCGAACCCTCCCTTCAAACGTCCTCCCAACCCTTCCCCGTCGATGAGCCCTGATCGTAGGGGCGGAGACACTTATAAAGATGAGAGCCGTCGAGGTGAAAATGTGGTATTTGACAAAGTGTGGATTGTAAATCCGAGAGTGCTGTTTCTTTCTGTTAGCTGCAGTCGTATTGTCAAAGTCATGTTTGGTGACCATTTAGTAAGAAGAAGTTCTCTGTCAACGAGGCTCGACGGCGGCGGGGACCTTGTTTGCAGTATCTGGGAATAATACGGAGCTATGTAAATACGGCTAAAGCGGGTTCTGTGGTATAAGCAGAGCGCAGTTATCATTTGACACCGGACTGAGAACGATGAATTGAAAAGCTTCTAAGAGTGGTTTACAAGCCGAGACCACAGCGAGTCTCCTATATCCCAGACACGGGGGCTAACCCAACGCCGGGGGAATCAAATCGACAACGTCAACGCCGCCTGCGACGTGACGACGCCGAGAATCCCAGATGCGTTGTGTTAAATGTCGGACTCGAACATGGTGTATATTTTCTTGTCAAACATGGCTTTGGTAACAACACCACTTTAAGTGGTCGTGTTCCCATAACGCGTTATAGTTCCCACTTCAGATCTCCATTCCCTTTAACAGTCCATGGACTAACGATGTATTTGATTCGATAATGTTTATCTGTACCGTCGATATCTATTTAATGCGGTATAATTTATCTCAGATTTGAATTAATATTAATACACGATATTTTCTTAAATACTACTGTTACATTATTTGGTACTTTTAGACCTTTTCAGAAAACAATAACATGAATTTGTTTTAATATAAAACTAAAGAATGTCGTAATAAATATTACAATATTTTATGAATAATGTACGCTATCCAATGCATATTTCTGAATAGATTTCGCAATTTTAACCTCGGGCATAATACATTTAATCGACTTTCTGTATATAGGCACCGCGACGACAAGAGACGGTACTAATAAAGTAGTTCTCCGTTTCCTGACCATTCTCAGGTCACTCGACGGGGAAAGTTTGTATTGTTTATTCCTGCTCATACATTTATAGCCTCGACGATCTGTATTCATAGAGACCAGTCGTTTGCAAGAGTGTAATCTGAGAGCTAAGTGCTCTCGCTTAGAAGTCGTCCCTCCTTGACGAGTATTGTCCCCACTGTAGACCGAATCTATCTCACTGTCGGCCGAATCTATCTCACTGTCGACTAAATTTATCTCAATGCTAATACATTCAGTGCTTTTATCAAAGGCTTCTGTTATATAAATATTGTAATAAATATACTAGGTCAGTAAATACTAAACGCTGCGAGGTCAGACATATTTGTGCGTCCAGAAGACGTAATATCCATTATTGGTATAGATGTCATCGAAAAGCGGCCGTGATAGCAATCTGTTATACTCAATAGCTCAACTTACGTTAGGACATTTTCGAATGTAATTTAATTGGTTTAGTTTATTTATATACATTCGTTAACTGTTACATTTTATATTTTATATAGTGTTTATATTGTATATAGTGTATAGTGTTTATATTTTATATAGTGTTTATATTTTATATACAGATTAATTTTGCACTTTGTAACGTGTCAGTGCAAAAACAGCGTTGTTTACGGCATTCGATAACGTCTCTACTTCAGTTGATCACATAAACATAATTAAAACACGTGAGAGAAGGGTCCTACGTATTTGCCAACTAGTTGATGTTCATGTGTTAAAGGCACACTAAAAGCAATCATGGACCTAGAAAACAGTACGGATCGATCGCGTCTTTTATAGACATGCCTCCCCCCACCCCCACCCTGGTTTTCCACTGCCTCCCCCGGTCTGGGACGTTGTCTAACTCTATTGATTCCCAAGACCTGACGCCAGCTCAGGAAACGAAAACTAAGGACGAGTAATTATGGAGAAAAAAAAGCGAAATTCAAGCAGCGGTCGGTCGAGCGGTGTTAAGTACCTCTGCCCCACAGTCCGAGCACGGAAACGAGGGTCGCCTAGAATGCCGCCGTTAGTGTATGTAGATAGGGGACTTCATTGATTTCTGTACTGGGTTTCCGTTAAAATAAATACCGCTTTACGTCGCGTATGTAACGCCGTCTATATCGGTCCACTACTATTACGTACGTGCATTCGGAATTGGTCGTATTTTGTTCGCAGAATGTTTATTAAACTGAACAAATATTCTACATATGTTGTGTTGGAATATGTTTACATAAGTGCATTCGAGTACAGTTGGGTATAACGGGATATGCGTTCTGAATATTTAATAAAACATCGATTTCATGATGTAATGTTTGCAATATTTCAATAATTGGAGTTTGAAGAATGTAGATTAAACCCTGATCTGTATAATTAGGATACATAGATGTGATAAATTGATAACATATTTTGTCTTCCGCGTCTGCTCCATTTGAAATCTATTCAAAACCGCGCTGTTCCTGAAAACTACGTTAGCACACTGCACACATGAATGATTCAAATTAACAATATATAAAATAGACATTTGGAAAACAGTTTTAGTACGTTGTCTAGTTCAGCGATTGATGTATATTAAAGGCGTCAAAATATGTTGTCAGTTCGCGCCTCCGGGATTTCGCGAGACAACAGATTGCAGAACGATATATACGTAAATACGATATTGTCATCCGATGTCGTGATAAATGTCCACAGTCGACTTTCACGCCAGGTACTGTGTACGTTGGCATACAACACCTGGTCATGACACGTACATCGTATTTCGCCGATTTTAATTTTCTATTTTTCACGTCATCCTTTCTTCACATGTGGCTGGTGATCACTCCAAATGCCGACTCGTGTCCACACATGTTGCCGTTACATGTTCATTAACATCCTATTTAGATGACGATCGCCGTGTAGTTGATGAATATTAGCCTATATTGCAAACGTTGGCCCTTTAGTCAAGCCGGATATTATTTTTATTATTTTGTATTATTATTATTTATGAGACAGAAAATATTGTTAGTAGTTGTTGCATCAGAAATTTACTGGATCAGTGTATGGTGTGTGTTGTAGGTTATATTGCATTATATAATAACACCAATAATGATAATGATACTGATAATGATAATAATAATAATTAATAATAATAATAATAATAATAATAATAACAATAATAACAATAATAACACTACTACTACTACTACATCATACATTTACTGTATCAGTGTATGGTGTGTGTTGTAGGCTATATTGAATTATATAATAACAACAATAATGATAGTGATAATGATGATAATAATAATAATAATAATAATAATAATAATAATAATAATAATAATAATAATAATAAATAATAATAATAATCTAGTTAAAGAGCGCAGAGATTCAGTTGTACTGATACAAACGCATAATATAACAAAGCAACATGTTCATATACTTCCTTTGTACATGTATAAGCAGCACTATGTCTGTGCAGATTGAAGCAGTATTTTCTGTATCATATGCACAATAAAGTATCTTTTTTTCTTTATATACCTTTGTATCTTAAAGCAACATTTCCTGTATCATATGTACACTAATCTAGCATTGTTCTGTACGCTCCATAGTATACAAAAGCAGCATCGGAATAATTATTTATCACTTCTGACAATGGTAAATTATATGTGCATATTTTCATGTGCTCTAAATTGCATATTGCTCCTATTTTGCTCTGGAACTAAGGGGTATCTGTGGATGTTCATACACCCGAACTGACCTCTTCTATGGGGGGTGGTTGCGCTCCGATATTAGGGGGGACATAAATCAAACAGGGGTCTGCTTTTTGGGGGTCGGGATGACAGGCTCCGAGAGTGTCGCGTTTCCTTAACATGACGCGCGAGCAGCTTCTTATAGAACTTACGATGACTCCATTGGGTTAGAACGGGTTCAAACAAAGGGAAGGAGTGGAGATGTAGCCACACCATAAGATCCTCCAGTTACCCGAGGACATAATTATCTGAACCGAAGTCTCACTTTATTGTCCGCGGGTAGATTCATGGCCAAAAATCGCTACCTTGGATGCAACTCAAGCCTACTATCGAGCCCCAAATAGCGTGCGAACTTTACCGCGAGTTAGAAAAGTAACGTTGGAAATGTCCGGTAGTCTCATAGCTGTCTCCGGTGATTTACTGTCCAGAAACGGAGAATGATGATGTATGAATTGAGGCCGAGTAGGAATGGTACCGTAGGAATAGACTAGAAGAGATACAGACAGGCGGTTTATTGTTTTTTAAAACACCAAAGAGAAGTCTTAATGTACATGTGTGTTTGCATAGTAACGATGGCGTTATTTATGTATTTATTTTATTTGATTTCTTGCAGTCTGCGGCACGGCGAGCGGGGACGAGTTGCGCCAACTGCGGCACGTCGACGACGACGTTGTGGCGTCGGAATCCTAACGGAGACCCAGTTTGCAACGCCTGTGGGCTTTACTACAAACTACACAACGTAAGTAAATTATTTAACCCAATGCAAACAGATGGCCTGGAACGGCATTGAGCTCCCTTCATTGTTCCCAAGAGTATCGTTCTGGAAAATACGTAGATGTTACACGTACATTTGATTTACCAACCAATCCCCCAATATAGAGGTCTTCTAAAATGACGTCAGTCAACGTTTTGAGGCGTCAAGTGCATTAAATTCTCTTTCATATGAATATGAACTATTTTGAATATGGATACAGTCAATTACTTCAAATGAGGCTGAGTCCTCGGGGAGTTTGGGTGTTGTCTGTATGCATGTCATATCGACATGACACGTATGATTATTTATGTTTTTGTTGAGGCTTTCGGGGCTTGAAAGTGACAAAGAAATTGTGGGGACCTTTAGAAAATGATGAACCACGCCGGGGTGACAATGATAGGGTTTTCCTTCATTTCCGATCAAGCATGCGCCAGGTTCTGAAGACCGACCCGCAGTTGTAAATGGATTGCTTGCAAAGTGATGCATGTTAACTGTCCCTCACCCCATCTCTCTATCTTTCCATGCGTGAAGCTGCTTTATTTTTCCATTTGAAATGGGTACAACGTAGACCTGACTGAACAATTTGCGTCCATTGACCCGTGTTAATGTGAACATGTACTTATGTGAGTGTGCCAGGCACGACGAGAGAAGTAGTATTGATGTTAAAGAACGGCGACGCCGTTTGTTTTAGTAACTCCTATGCTACAACAGTAAAATTAATAGTTTTCAATATGGTACTTACTAGTATATCATGAAAAGGCCAAATATAGTATACAAACTAATTTGATGAATGTCAAATGCACTGACAGTTCGCATAGCTACTATATACCATGAAGTATCCAATATTATTTATTAGTATTCGGAACTAGTGCCCATATTTAATATTAAAATTTATTGATACGAGAAATGTCTCTAGGCAATAATTATATCCGAAAACAATATTTACATCTATGCGATATATAACCACGATGACATGCAGTATTTGTTTTTATGGGATATATTTAGTCCGTAATTGATTTAAATCGAAACAACGTAATTTTAAAATTTACAATAATGTTGTCCGTGAAGTTTAATCAATAACATTCGTTGCATTTCACTCCGCGTTTTTAATTACTACGAATGCCGTATCCGTTTACGGCTGTATCGTTGAACGATTTATTACAAAGACATACAGGTAGTTCTTTATATTCAATTCTTCGTTGTGCATAGGCGTAAAATGATGGGCATCAATATTGTATTTCCTTGAGTAAACAATTACTAAACATTCACCTCGTTCCAATTACACTACAGGTTCACACTGATCAGATTATTTCTAAAAGTGTGGAGATATATCTCTTTAAATATTCGTGCATTCGTTCAGCAATAACCTGTCCAAAATTAGAATTTAAAGGGACCAAGGTAAAGTTGTAATGTAGAAATTGACACTCCAATGATAAATGACGGACCGGGTTTAGTGATATAGGAGTTTACACAATATACAGTTACCTGCTGTGTTCTGTGTATGTGTGTGGTAAATGATGTCACGTGTACAGATAGGTACACCACTTAGAGTAGCTAGGCCTTATTTAACAGCTTATGACAAATCCCTACCATCTCGTTAGTAAGTCAATATACAGTTTACAATCGTAATGCTCTTTACGTTTGTCGTAACAACTGTGAAACAACATTTTCTAATTTTACAAAATTGTAGAAAGTATATAGAAAGTCACAATTTATATCTCCACATTGAAATATCGAAGTGGCTTTATATAACGTGTCAATTTCTACTATCTATGATTTTGTAAACTTAATAAATGGAAATACTCTATAAAATAAGTCTTCTTGCAAAATCGAGAGGAAATTATTCCAAACATAACTAAACGTTATGAATGATAAAACTAGCGCAGTATTACTTTAAAGCATGTATTATTTTGAGTCATGGGACAAAATCATGTTTGTCGTGTTTTATCAGTTTGGTTTTGCATTAGAATGATTGTTATAGCTCAACGCCTTGCTAATTGCTATGGACGTTTCTGGATTTGTTTAGTAAATTATGAAGTGGGAGACTACTGCGTTATCTGACTGTCCGGGTGCTAGGGGCTCTCAGCGATATCAAGTGCCCAGATTTACATCAGCAAATGAAACCGATACCCTGCGCATAAACGTGTTCTCCTATGAAAAATTAAGTTTTCATCGATTTCGACAAAGCTTATCAAATTCCGATAATGAAACTGAATCGGTTTTTATGTATAGATGATAGATTACTTGGGTGAAACTACACTGATAACCAAAAAACATAAAGCCATAAATGTGAATTATGGACGCGATTTATACTACATTATATGGAAATTAGACATTCTGATAAGAGTTGTGTTGGCTTATTGATCTCGACAAATCCCGAGAAGACTTATTCTAGTTTATTTCCATGCCTATTTTGGCTTGCTATGGATTTGACATTCATCGAGAGATGCTCTGCATTGCAAGATGAAACACTGTTGGGGACAGAACGCAAAGAGCATCAATTATCAGTAATTAATCATTTATTATCATATCAACTTATTACCGATAGCCCAATTATCAGGGGAGAAAATAATAGATAGTATTGCAATATTAATTGGCAAATAAATGATAAATTATACTAAAGAAATATTCTAAATATGTAGAGTTGTTTTTTTAGGTTGTGATAACAAACTTAGTAGACCACTGTCTGCAAAATAAAATAAAATTAAAAAATGTTAGTATATGCATATATACTAATACTTATTTAAGATAATGCATTTGAAACAAACTAGGTAATTTAAAACGTGCATCTTTTTATTTATGGCATTGCATACACCGGTACTAGTAGCATTAATCGAGGACAAATTTAGGTGGGATGAGTTTAAGATATTATTGGGTATATACCCAACCCCAATATATTTCCAGTGATAGGTTTGAACTTGTTGCAATGACTTGTAACGTTAGCACAGTCGTTTTCTGGTGAGAATATCGACAATGGTAGAGATAAAACGCATGTTTTTATTCACCTATGTGTCTGGTAATTTTGTATTAGTATCTCGTCGTCGACCAGATGTCGCATTCAGAATTTACGCTTCCTAGTCAATATCATCCGATCAGATTTTTGCCGACAACTTGCATTTCCTACCCAACACCAGATGTCTCCAGCAACTATAGGTGCATGGTTGAACTGTGAAACAGTATCAAACACTCTCTACATGCATAGAACCGCATGCAAAAGCAGGAATATTAAGAGCAAAAAAAATAAAAATCAGAATATTTAATAATATATTCTATTAGGTGTATTTCGAAATGTTTATTTCAATTGCACATATTTTACAATAAACTATGTAATCCCAGACTCTGAAACGAAAAAAAATAATGTAACTTTTAAAACTGTCTAATTTACGATAGTCTAAGAGTCGTGCATGAAGCTTTCAAATCTTCGGACAGCCTTCAAAACTCCTCATCTCGCTATTCCTTTTCGATTATATACTAGCGAATCCTCATTGCCTCCACCTGTTGGTAAACGTCAGTTTTATCAGTCGTGTGCACAACCCATAACCCATTCCGTGGTGCTAGTGTTGTCGACAGTCTCTCTTCTGCCCGGCCCCCCGCGCCATACTGACGGCCACACTAGCCTGATTCCCTGCCCAAGTCCTGTCTCGAGTTGCGCTCCTCGTAATATAGAAATTGCCAAGATCAAAGCTGTAACGATTAGGTCTGTTCGCCGGCTGTGTCGTCAGACTGAGCGGAGTCAGTAGGAAAAGTTGGACACGCGTGATTGAATTTCATGAGCCCTTCCCGATATACTCCGAGCTCCATCTCTCTCTTTCTCTCTCCGTGTAACTAGCAGCACTGTCAGTGTGCAGAGATGTCAGAACTCCGTGCACTGAACTGAACATGCAACAGTCTGCAGATTGTTCCGTATGCACGTGATACCGGATGTGCGCGCGGGATCGATCGTTGTGAATTAATGCGAAATGTAATTTTGTAGGATGTGTCTTGAAAAGTCCAACCCATTTCTCCTCCCTGCTTCCTCCTCCTCATTTGAACTAGTTTCTGCTTCTCTTCCTCCTCATCCTCATCTTCCCCTCTCTCTCTCTCACTCTCTCTCTCTCTCTCTCTCTCTCTCTCCTCCCTTTTCTCTCTTCCTCTCTTTGTCTACCTCTGTCTATATCTCATTTTCTCGCTTTCCCTGTAACTATCTCTCTTTCTCTCCCCCTGTCCTCCGTCAGGCCTTCCTTCCCCCTCTCTCCCTATCCCCCCTCCCCTCCCTCTCATCTCATTCATTATCTCTCTATCTCTCTCCACATTATTAAACATTCAAGTGTATTGTTGTCCGTCCTCATTCAGAGAATTGTATATTCCAACTGCGAAAAAAAATCCACAACTCTTATTACACATCAGTGAGAAAATCAGCGAACTATGAATTGCAATCTCTCGTCGATAGTCATCCCTTTTCATCATGCATTATACATTAACTAGTGTGATTAACGATTTATCCGGAAGTCGCTGTACGCATATGCATACTTTTATGCTTCATTTAAGCCAAAGGCAGGTCATAGCGTAACACAGATAACAGTTACTTAGTGCTGAATAATGGAGATCCAAAACTGGGTACCCTCTCAAGAAGCTGACTGCATCCACTAAGAGCGCTCTCGTAGCCATCTGGGCATCCTTTCACAAAGCTCTCTTATCCACTAAGAAACCACAGCACACACCCTCTTTGCAGTGTATTAGGTATCGGCAAAGAGAGCGTTATGGTCTCTTCGTGGATAAGAGAGCTTCGTGAAAGGAGACCCCTTCGAGACGGATGGATACGAGAGCGCCGTGATCTCTTTGTGGATATCGAGAACTTCTCGAAAGGATTCCTATAGGACCTTCTGGGATGCGGCTCCGCTCACCCTCAGACGCTCAACGTCGTCAACGCTGCTTTACCCCGTGGCTTTGCCCATACATTAGGTGTCACCGGTCTGGGGGTCTTAAAAGAGCAACTCTCCTTCTCTGGCGTCGCGTACTTGGCCAAATTGAGGAAGCCTGTCTGGGCTGTATTGTTTGACCAAAGACAGGACCATCCGACGAGAAAGGAGCTCAATTAGAGACCGAGCGCGGGTAATTACTGAGCGAGTTGACATCCATGGCTCGGTGACGGGTACGCGCCTTAAACCAAAGGAATTGTTACTTCAAATTTTCGAAATTTGTATTCAACGTATGGCGGAGACCGGATGACTTTCCCTCCCTTTGGCGTGCCGCAAGTTCGCAACACATACACGCGCGCGTGCACACACACACACACACACACACACACACACACACACACACACACACACACACACACGCACACAACTGCGCACACGCAAACATACATCCACACAGATACGTGTTTTTCTGGAATTCGTTAGTTGTTCATGTATAAAAAGAATAACAATACCAATTGTAAAGAAGCTTCCAATTCGTATACTTACGGAGCTTTTGATTTTAAATAACTTGTTTTCGTGGTACGAACTATGGTTACATTTTAACATCACCCCACAATGAAATTACACACCGCCTTCTCAGCGCGTCTCAGTGTGGTGTTAGATGTGTACAAGGGTTTAATGATACCTTTCCAAAAAGCGAGTCTAAGTATATGGAGAGTAAAATGTAGTTGGACAACCCGCGGAGATAGCCTGCGGTCAAACTCCAGTCGTCTGTCGTCGCCTCGCCCCACTCCTTTCTAAAGAGCCCCTTTCCCCCCCTTTTAGATGTCTGTCACCTCGCCGTCGTTGTTCACTTAGGTAGAGATGTGGGAGGGAGCAGGGAAACTCATTAGTTAATGATCTAATGTCGCCGCGATTTGACGTTGCGGATGTAGCGTAAACAGTTGTTGACGGGGAAGTTCATTAACTCCGCATGTGTTCCCTTTGGACGTACCTTAGCGCGGCGAATTAAGCGCGCTAGATCCGTGTGGAGAAGAACACTTGAGATAATTGTAGGAGGGGACGTTGTCAATGGACGCATAAGATTCGAGTGGTCACAGACAAAAGGAGATCGCGGGGCGAGTAAACGAGCCTGCAACCACATTGTACTTTTTAGCGACCATACCTTGCTAGCTTAGCCATCGGAGCCTGGTTGTAGGCACATGGGTGAGCTCGAACAAAGCTCAACGCAGACTGACGAACTGTATTTGGCTTAGTGAAAGAAAGATGTTTTCAAATACTAGAAGGCGGGCAGAAAATGTCGATTTGCCACCCAGGTTTCCGTAGACGCTACGTCTGTGCGTATCGGAGAAAGGGGCAAGGCTTTTTGTTGAAGCAAACAATACTACAATTAGGAAAGACCGGATTAAACTCGTGTGCGAAAAAGTAACAATTTTATTTTCAAAAAGTTGCATTTGGTCTGTAACACTCTCCCCCCCCACCATTTTCAAGGCATTTTTGTTGTTGTTGCTGTTGTTGTTGCTGTTGTTG
>JAUTBZ010136943.1:0-13306 GCA_032361785.1 Lepetodrilus galriftensis | reverse complement strand
TCAAGCGCAATTAGTCTCAGATCGAAATTCGTTTGTCCATTATCCAGGTCAATCAACTGTGATATTATGCCTTTAATTTGTGTCAGACTGTGATATTATGCCTTTAAACATTAATTTTTTTTAAAAACAAAAAAAACACCATAAATATCTGTGATAGTATGCCTTTAAAGGCATAATATCACAGTTTATAGGCCTGTATAATGGATGGACAAACGAATTTCGATCTGAGACTAATTACGCTCGATTTATCCACTTGAAAGTTGTTATTTAGTGATGTACTTAGTCCCCAGTACTCAATAGTTATCAAAATATTAATGCTTTATATGAATATAGGGAACATTTCACTATTTATCTTGTCTTAGATGCATTACTGATCTATGAAGGAATTCTAAGAAAGTCTAGTCTTCAAGAGTTGTATACATGTTTTAGCGGCTAAATAATATACCCTTTGAAGCCAAACCAGTTGCACTACGAACAGGTCTGTTGGTACAAATAAAGTTATGCTCACGATATGAGCTGAAAAGTGCAAAGAATATGTAGGCTAAAGTTCTTAGTCGGGTCGCAGTGCCGGATCACGAATATTGGTTAGATCTACTGATCTTACTCTCTCGATCTGATCCAACAACAGTAAACATGAGATTGAGTTTTAATTTGAGAGAACAAAGTATTTAACGCGTTATATTATTGTCGTCGAGTGGTCAGATTGTTGATCAGCTGCATAGTGACCAGCAGATCTCCAATCTAATTTATCGATCTATTATCAGCTGTTTATGGTTTACCTAATTTCCTTCAGTTATGGTTGGTATGATTACATCAAGCAACTTAAAGGCATAATAGGATGTCAAAGTAACGTGGAATCTCGCGCCGATAAATTTTAGTTTGGGCCCACTTTACGGAAAAATGTGAAGGGATAATGATGTTTTAGATTTTTGTTTACAATATACGGAGGAGATGAGAAAAAACAAATAGTGGCCAATGTGTAGCAACTGGGTCATTCCACAGAAAAGGTAAAAATTGTGTCCGGTGAAGGTAGCTGTGAAGAAAATGAACTCAACTTATATCAAAACTGAAAATAATTAATGATTGTTGCTCTACCACCTGAGCTATGCAGGATGCAAAGAATGCAACCAAACGTCATAAAGTCTTTTGAAAGGGTCACAGTTATCCAGTAACAGCACATGCTTCACAACGTATTCGTGCACCGTGCATGGGAAATGGTATGTGCATGTATCACGACGCGCACATGCAATATTTGTGCTGTATTTTAAGTCAGATAACACCCTCTTAACAGACAATTCGTGAAAAGCAATTCTTTTTCATGAATCGTCTGTTACTAGGTCAGTAGGATGTTATCCTATACATAATGGAGCATTAGCATTTCATACAACTGGACCCAAAACTTTAGATCTATGTAATCTTAATTAGATTGTGACAATACATTCCAACGAAAAATAACAAGGAACAAAAACTTTAAAATTCTGATTTTAATCAAGTTTACAAATGTCCAATGCTGACATCACATCGCCTGCTCGTCAGCCTGAACAAGGATACATTTCACTGAACAGTAATTTCAAACAACAACTATCCAGGGATGAGGATGTGAATGTGTTACTCAGGATCCTAGGTCGGCATGACATGGTCTGGGTATTGTTTCTCGAAGCTCTCGTATCCTCCATGAGACCAAAGCACCATGTGTTAGAGATGGCTACGAGAGTTCTTATGGTCTCGTAGTAGATATGAGAGCTTTGAGATGACATGTACTGTAAATCATGAAATTAATGAGTCACTAATTTAATGCGACCTCTAGATTTTAGACGTAAATGCGACACCAATAAAATGCGAACGGTCATGTCTCCATTCATGTTTGTTCGCCAGTCTTACCTTTAATGCACAGCAATTAAATGCGACAATATGGCCGTAGCATTTTTCGCATTAATTTTCTGCTCGCGTTAATTTCATGATTTACAGTAATGGCAGTGCTCCACGTGATAGTAAACATGGTAAATGTCGACATTTATTGTGCAAGCTACTGTTGATAGAACTGTCAATGAGTATTCCACATGAGTAGAAAGTCAAAATCTACTATGGATAGATGACTGTCGACAGTTTCTCATGACTTTCAGACAGTGGACTAGCACCAGAAAAGTTGCACGTGGAGTGCAGCCGTAACGTATCAACTACATTAACGTTAACTAGCATAACAACCTTTTAAAATGATATACCGTACTAAAATTGCACAAATTATATTATTTTCAGGACATTATTAAATGCTTCACAAAAATAGCTATGTACATACTGTGTCTTTTGTTCCAAAATCTTGTTTAATTAAAATATCAAGAATTTCTTATAAAACAATTTTCAATAGTTTTGTAATTTTGTAATAACAAATTCTACTGACTCTCAATGGAGTAAAAGTCATATTCATTGAATTACTGGTTATGGTCAAACAAATTTCAAGGACACAACTAGCCAATTTCGCCTTATAAATTAACTGCCCTTGGACTTGGCCTTGATTTCAAGATTTGTCATCATCAATCCATCTACTGGTATGTTCTGATTGGCTATCGTTAATACAAAATTCAAAATAGTTGTGCAGAAAAATTGGCTATATTAACATGACTATCTACTGGTGCAGACTAAACATGTTTATCACCCAATATAGGCTCCGAGTGGAGATATATACAGTAGTTATAACATATTATCTCCTAGAAGATATCAATTTGATATCTTCTAGGAGATATCACTTCAAATGTTTATGATTGGTCAATTGGTTAATGTTGTGAAGACTGAGATCTGTTTGCATCATTGATTTGCATGGGCTTGTCAATGTTCACCCATCAATTGTCACCATAGCAGGTGCATATGAAGACTGTTAGCCAAGGAGTTGGGCAAGTGAGTAATTATACCTTACGTGTGAGCATTTTACTTTGGTTATATTATTGGGTGATAAATACAATCTCACCATTGTGTGTTTTGTTATCATTGTTATCCAACTCGTTGATAAAAGTAACATAAATACTCGGATAAGCCTCGTATTTACATGACTTTTATAAACTTGTAGGATAACAATGATATCAAAACATACTCGGGTGAGATTCTCTATAATATATATAATATACAGTGTCTACAGTTAGTTTCATGCAGGAAGCCAGGGTGAGACTATGCGTCCTTGTGCTAAGGTGAGACTACGCGTCCTTGTGCCAAGGTGAGACTATGCGTCCTTGCAACATACTCATGCTGTGGTCTAGTCTACGCAGGCGGGTACACACAAACACACACAGCATATGCAGTTCACCACAAGCAGTTCCCATACACAGAGGATAAATCAACATGTGCTAACCCGAGTGAAGTTTCCGTCTCCCAAGTCGTCTCCCTTGGGCTTCGAGAACATTGCTCGGAGTCTGTTCACCGACGGAAGCTCGATTCCGGAGTCTGCGTCGTACTCTCCGCGACTCTCCGGAACGTCGTCCTCGGAGGTGTGTCCGATCAGCGCGGTCTGCAGCGGGCGTTCCCGCAACGACGAGACTCCGGAGTCCACGGACAGCGGTGGAGAAGACGGCTGGCTGGAGGAGTCCGCTCGCGGAGACAGCGACGAAGGTTCCGAGGATTCCCGGAGATGGTTCACTGCGTGCTCAATTGTTCCAACCTAGAAAACACGTAGCGATTATTTTATCATACTGGTAGTTATAATTAAATATGATGCAGAAATTCTGCAGAACATTTGCAAAGGATGAAAATAGATTTTAAATATTTCTAGAAGGTAACCAAGTTTTGCTCAACCATGTCTTTTGTAAATGAAGAAATATTCACTTTTCAGTAAGATAAGAAGAATTTTCATGTAATACTCTCTATCAAATAGCCAATTACATATCGATTTTCTGTAACTTTGCATCATTAAGATAAGAAGCTTGCAGGTTTAGACAAGTGTGAATAAAGACTGTCAGAAGACTGGTAAGGTTTAGCCAGTAAACATGATGTGTTGTCAAATATGCAATACCAAAGGGCTTCAAACAGAACATCATTGGAATTCCACATGATGGTAGAATTGAAAAATAAATACCCAAAATTAAAATGACTGTCAAAGAAAGAAAAGGTTCTTGGAAATATTAAGAATATTTATTAAGACTACGGTAATGGTTGAGAGAAAAAACACCAAGAAATTAAAATGACAACATGCTTCAACTTGTGAAAGGAAAAGAAACGTTACAGAACAAGCAGATGAATAAAGACAACCACCAGAGCCACAGAGATCAATTACCATAAATGTATCTAATTCTAAGACTACAGTAGTCAAGTTAGCAGCTATGATGAGTGATATGGTATGAAGAGTCATGCATTAATCAGTGAATGTTACAGTTTAAATACACGGATTGGCTGTATAACTATAATTTTTTCTCTCTCAGTTTTCATCATTAAATTGTATTACAATTACATGCTATTAAGTAAATAAAACAATATCATTCTGAACTGAATGATGCTTTGTCTGCACCTGTCTTTCGCTTTGAGATACGTGGGCTACAGTCATAGCGACCTCGTCTTCCAGATCTGACATGTGACCTTTGTCAGAGGTCACACGAGACTCAAGGTCACGCACACGTTCCTCCAAACTGTAGACGTTGCCTGCAGTCATATAGATCTGGAGAAAGCATAGAGGAGTGAGACAAGGTTGCTTTCTTTTCCCATCACTATTGTATACAACTCAAAATATATAATAAAATTCATATAATATTTATTATTACTAATGGAATCATAGGATTCTTATAATCCAAAATGAATGTTAGTGATTATTGGCTAATATTTACAGAAGATGATAAGTGATGTAAAAAAGCATGATAGGTGACAAGCCATGGACTAAAACTTGTTTGTGCTCAACCATATCTTTGTGAGGAACCAATGTCATATTTGTATAAGCAAATGTACATCTATCTGGTAGTTGCCACAATGGTGCAGGTAACATATCACTAAGGGAATCTTGGGTCGGCACGTATTTTTTTAATTATATTTAATAAATATACATATTCTTACCAATTTTTATATTTTAATATGTGTATTACAAGTAATAATTATTCAAGTTTCAACTGTACAAATTATCTTATCTTTTGGAGACAAAAACCAATTTTTGTTAATAAAATTTAGTACAGTAGCAAATATTAATTGCTTCTGTCTGATGAAGATGACGATTATTGCTGAAGTAAGATAGCATGGTGTCAGAAGATTTTGATGACTGAGGGAGTGTTCATTAATGATGACAGACAGGCAACAACAGAGCCACTATCATCATACTCAGGTTACCAAATGACTGGTTGAGTAAATAAGTAATAAATAAATATGCAATTATATAAATGAAATTATAAAAATATCAATCACCAAAATTTAAATTCTATCCCAGTTTCCTTGAAAATCATAAGAAAAAAAAGATAAAACAAAAATCCTGCATTCAAATAATAAATGTTCAAATAGATTATTATTTTAAAATAAATAATAAATTTTCATTCATTATCAGTACCTGTTCTTCTGCATTTTCAACACCTGTTTTACGGTTGATGATCTCTGCCCGAGGTGAAAACGAATCCAATTTGACCTCCCACCTCTTCTTGCCATCACCTTTGACCTCATAGTCTCTCCGATACTTGTCACTCTCCATGGCACGTGGTCCGAAATTAACCGGTTCTGAGTACCGAGGCTCGCTGTGCTCAGGACTGTTAATTTCGTCAAACGTACGCTTTTTCCCAACAAAATCCATATCTGACTGTGCCTCCCCGAATGAAAATTCCTTCACTTGCACAAAGTGTTCCCTTTTTTCACCAACGTCGTGAGTGTTCTCTGAGGTAGCACTGGTTTCCATCGTCGCAATGTCGTCGTCATCGACATTTCGCACAAAGTTAGAGGGTTCTATGGGATCTGAGCTGGACTCGTTGCGGAATTTGTCGTCGGTATCGTTTGAACGAGACGCGTCCGACGTGAATGTTTCATTCCCAGTCTCTTTCTCACTTCGGATGATTTCTTCTGCCGTTCGTAAAACGTTGAGCGCTGATGACGTCAATATTCGAACATTTTTTGCTGCTTTCTCCTGTCAAACAGATATTTTACATTCTACTAGGATCTATCTGATGAGAGTTCTATGTTCGATATGGGTCGATTCACCATACCGGGTAATGAATGTATAACTTGATATAAAACCAAGAATGCGAAAGTACAATTATGTTGACATCATGAACAGGTAACATTTCTATTTGTTATAACATAGAAGACAATGATCATCAGAAAATCTATCATGGAGATATTGTGTGACGTTTCCTTTTCAAATATTATAGAATAGATTTGAATTGAAATTTTAAAATTTAATTCAAATCTATTCTCTAATTTCTTATTAAAATCCCAATGAATCTGTATTATACCTGAATTGTTAGCTCCTAAAATAATCTCAATAATATGGCACCTAGTAAATAAATGAAGATATATCTGCCAAGTTCAGTGGTTTCAATTATCCGTCTATTTCCCTAATTTTGCCGTCTACTTTCAATCATGCTGATACAACTTTGTAGCTGAAAGTATGATGTACCGTAGTTACCTTAATAGTTCGTACAGGAGAAAATAATTAAATTTGCGGCTGTTCGAACTATTAGAAAAATACGAAAATTGAAAATGGTATGTAGACCTTTTGCCTCTTACTTTTGCTACTCTGCCACCCACTTCTGATTCTACTGAAACCACTGCAAGTTATATGAACATTGAAAAAGGTTAGTCACAGTGTACCAAAATAAGTATGGATTAATGATTGTATGTTACAAAATCTACCTACATGTTAGTTAAGAATGCATGGTGAGAAAGTTGACCAAAGAGAAACACTGTTAATATTATTTTTCTTCTTCCATGTTTAGCAAATTTTCTTCCAAATCCTTTTCCATTTTTAAATTATGTTTTTTTCATTGTGAAGTAATATATTATTTTACCCTTAATAACAACATTTCCCAAAGTAACTGGTCATCTATTGAATACATTACATCTTTGTCACCATCTTGATTAATCTTATACTGGTCAAGAGTTCATATTATTATAGTTTTAACAAGATCAATATATGTTCTATCCTGCAAAAGTGAATTACTAGTATTAAATTTCCGAAAACCATGTCCACAAGATAGTTTTGAAAAAGTTAAAAGTTAGATTAATAAGTGAATGATCAGAATTAATGCTAGGGAGTATATCACAAGTATCAACTGAAGGCAATTGTTTTAATGGGGTTGGCTAATGCCAGATATATATCTTTACATCATAATTCAGTACATGCGATGGCTCTTTTAATTCGAAAGTTTCCAGGAATTTTAGTACTTTATATCTTGATCTGGGGTTGCTTGTATTTTTATAATTAAATGTATCAAGTCTTGGGATTTGAATGAGATTCCAATCTCCACAAAGACATATTTCATCACTATCGAAGTTTTTAATGAAGTCTTCTATCTTATCAAAGAAATTGTGACTGTCCTTATTTGTACCATATAGTTATAATTGTGTAAGAGGTATCATCAATTTGCACTTTGAGTGCAACTACAGAACATGAAAAAAAAATCACATCAATCAAATTAAGGGTGAACTAGATAAAATAAATGACAAGCGAATTCAAGGCATGTTCATTAGATCAAAAGCAAAATGGATTGAACAAGGATTGAAAAACCAACAAAATACTTTCTAAAACTTGAAACTTGAAACTTTTTAAATAGATCGTTTATGGAATTAGATTTTTTTTTATGGCAAACTACTAAAAGAATGTGATGGCACTCTAAAAGAAATTAAATTATTTTATGAAAGACACCCCCAGGCTCATCTCTCTTGTTGTGTGTATCAACAAGAAGTAAGCAATCTTGATCTAACAGAATATTTTTAAAACGTAGATATTCAGAAATTAAATGCACATCAATCTAGTAATCTGGATGGGGAACTCACAAATGCAGAAATCTTAATCGCCTTTAAAAATATGAAAAATGAAAAATGTCCTAGCCCTGATGGGTTTACTGCAGAGTTTGAAATTTATTTTTGGAACGATTTGGGAATATTTTTTAGTAAAGCTTTTAAACAACGGATATATGAAGGGTAATTTATCAATATCTCAAAAACAAGGTTTAATAATGTGCATACCAAAAGGTAATAAACCAAAAAGATTTTTGAAAAATTGGCACCCAATATCATAGTTGAATGTTTCATATAAGTTAGGGGGAGCAGCGGTAACAAATAGAATTAAGAACATTTTACCTAATATTATAAATGAAGATCAAAAGGGGTTTATGAGTGGTAGATATATTGGAGAAGTAACCCGTTTAATTTATGATCTAATGGAATACACTGACATATTAATGACACTGACATATCAACGACATATTAAATGAAGAAGGTAGTTTTCTTACATTTGAATAATTTAATACTAAATATCCACTTACCACAAACTTTTTAACATATGCAGGTGTAAAACAAGCGGTTGTATCATATGTTAAAAAAGCAAATATTGATTCCATAAAAGGTCGATTACAAAATCCAGTTGTACCTTTCAATTGCCATCAAATGCTAAAGCCTAAAGGGAAAAGGGAGTACGGTAAACATTTCTATGATACTCTTCTTAATTCAACATATAATAAATTACCCTGTTAAGATAGGTGGGAACAAGTACAATTCACTGATAATGATTGGAAATATTTAATATTATAGCAAATAAAGGTACACAGAGTACTGATTTGAGATGGTTACAATATAGAATTATACATAATATATTACCAATACATAAATTTCGCTTTAGGATAAAATATATCGATTCCCCCTTATGCTGTTTCTACCCGGAAACTATTTACCGTTTTTTTTTTGCACTGTGAAGTTATTAATAATATTTGGAAACAACTGGAAAATTGGATTGTAAATGAACTAAAGATACCACTAAAATTTGATATGCGAAAGGTAATATTATGGATTAGAAATAATAACAATAATCCTGTCAATGCTATTATTTTATTAGTAAAATAAATCATTTACAGTCATAGTAAAAGATCAACCATTCCATATATTGACCATATAAAAAATGACAAGATACTATGATATTACCAAATGTATGTATTACTCAACATGAAATAATGATAAATTCCACTCTTTTTGGTCTTCTTTACAAATTTTATTTCAGAAATATAAGGAACCATAAAAAAATGTTTAAAATATCCTGATCTCATGGATATGTGATATGTTTTTACATTGACTATCGGTACATTTGTATGTAACTACATACATGTAGTTGGTTATAAAAATGTCTAATTTTTTACCACATATGTACTATGTATGCCTGTGTCTGAGAAAAATAAAAAGTAATTATAAAAAATGAAAATAAACATATTGTTTTTTATTTTTCTCTCTAATCTTTACAATTAATGAGCAAGCTTTCAAGTATGGATTTGGCACAATTTAAATGTGCACATTGTTGTTATTATAATTATTATTATTATTATTATTATTATTATTATTATTATTATTTATTATTTATTTTTTTAATTATTATTATTTTATTATTATTATTATTATTATTATTGTATTTATTATTATTATTATTATTATTATTATTATTATTTATTATTATTATTTATTATTTTTATTATTATTATTATTATTTTATTTATTATTACTATTATTATTATTATTATTATTATTTCAAACACTTGAAAAGGAGGGACACATGTATGTATGGAAACAGCTTTGACTTTCGACATAATGAACTGTAAATATTTATCCAAAACAAAGTTGATCTGCGTTGCCTTACCCGAGCCCTATAATCTTCAACTGCTTCAATATCTGACGTGTCGCCAAGCCTGTCTTCAACGTTGTTATTTTCTTCATCAAATTTCACTTCCAACTTTGTAATCTCATGGTCCACTAAATCCAAGTTTTGGTTTAGGTACGACAGCTGTATTAATTCAATATTAGTACAGGTTAATGTATAAGTATGAGCAATGAAGACAGTAGTATAGGCAGTAAGTATGAATGTGTAATTGAACAAATCAATGACCCAAAAGGAATATCAGTAATGATATATACAGTAGACATCGCATATAACGTACTCATTGGGACCGGCGATTTTTGTCCGTTATATGCAAAGTCCGTTATACGCATATGCCGTAATTAACGTTAGATTGGACCGGGACTTCAGATTCAGTCCGTTATAGGTGAGTGTCCGGTTTATCCGAGGCCGGTATATGCGAGGTCTACTTTATATTTCTTTCTTGTCAAAAATTACATTTACGTGACTGAACATGACAATTAATGAATTAATGTGCTCAGGAGTCTGTACAGAAATAATGTATAAGAAAAACTATTCAGAGCCAACTTCCACAAAGCAATTGCAGTTACAATCATAGCAAGACAATGTCATACAACATCGATTTAATTGAATATATAACTACAAATGGTTTTGTGAAACTGGCCCAGTGTGTCTAAACGTTATAATTGGTTATAAAAAATTAATCTTGAGATGGTTAGCAACTAAAGTTTTATTGAAACAGATGTTAAAGAATATTGTAGTGGTATTTAGATGAAGATGACAGTTTCTAAATGAGAAAACTAATATAACTTAAATTATTTCTAATTTCATCGTGGAATATCTTGCGATATTTCGCATATTTTCCAATAATTTTCTATACATAGAAATATCAAAATTTTGAAATGTCACACTGACCTCTTCTGCAGTTCCCAGCATGCTCTCTGCTGCCGAGGTGATGTTGCCCCTAGCAGCAGAAACCTTCTCACTTAGGTTGCTAAGATTCTGTTCGTTCTTCTGTTGCTGTAGAACTTGACTTGATGTGTAGGAATCTAGGAAAAACCGAACATTTAATCAAAGCCTCACACAATGATACTTCTTGGTGAAATAGTCCCAATTGAGATTTAAACAATCTAGGAAAAAACGAACATATTAATCAATGACTCACACAACGGTTGTGATTTAAACATTTTATTTACCATAAGCCTAATATTTTTAAAGGTATCTTCTACAGACATTGATGCAGGATTGTCTTGGATGGTTCAAACTCGGAATATTTCACTCAGAAGGACGACACTCTCCCACTGTGCTACCTCCTATTTTGATTTAATTCTAATTCATAAATGATACAAACTGTACCTTTAAAATAACTTCCAAATATTTGCTGGTTTCCGACAACTCAAATGAATTGTTTCAAGGAAGGAGGAAAGCCCGAGATGTCTCACCTAACTGATCCGACTCCACAATGACTTGAGCAGTAGACTTGGTTTCCCCGGCGATATTCCTGGCGACTACACAATACTCAGCGTCGTCGTCCAGCGTTGCGTTGTCGATCGTCAAGATGTAGTCACGGTTACCAAACTTTTCTGTAATGCAAAGAAATCTTCTGAAACAATGCTGTCTAAACATACCATCAAGAAGTGCAGGCACACTTTCATCATCATCATCATCATCATCATCATCATCACATCATCATCATCATCATCATCACATCATCATCATCATCATCACAGGATCATTTTACATTTTTGTTGCAATACTTGGTAGTAGGTTCAGAACTTTATCCTATTTTATTTTTGTAAAATGAAATTATATAATATATAATAATAATATAATCTATTTGTATAGCACAGAGTTCCAGCTAGGCTGCTCACAGGCACTTAACAATTACTAGAGACTGAACTTATTATATTAATATACTACACTACCAGTAATTAATGTCATCAATCATTAAAGGGACATTGCTCATCAACATACCAATTCTGCAAGCTTTGGTACTCTTGAGAAGTTTGCCATCTTTATACCAGGTGACCCTCGGTTGTGGATACCCTTTGACCTTACACCTGAACTTTACACTCCGACATTCTTTGACCTCTACGTCCTGAATGTCCTTGATGAATTCGGGTTTCTTCAACTCTTGTTTGTTATCTGTTGTAAAAAAGTCTTTGGCTATTTTATAATTTCTAGATTGTTTTTTTTCCACTTCTCAAGATTCTAGGCCATTTAGTGGCTATATTTTAATTTTAATAAGAAATAATTCGAAATTGCCTCCATCTTCTTTGACAAAGACAAAATGTGAGATCCTGGTGTCCTACCTGTCACTGTGACTATGAAGTACTGAGTACACCTGCCCTGGTCACTGAGCGCGATGGCCATGTACTGGCCGCCCTGGGGCTTCCTCAGGTTGTACAGCGTGATGTTGTGTCTGTCGTTGTCGCTGACGATGTCCACATCCTCCGAGTCCTCCAGTTCCTCAACTTCAGAGTTCTCACGGTACCAGAACACATCTGTAAGGGGAGGTAACTCATGATAATAGTTGCTTCAGTGAAACCCTCAATTCTGATATTAAAATATTGTGAGTAAATGCTGATTGTTTCAGTGAAACCCTCAATTGTAATATTAAGATATCGTGAGTAAATGCTGATTGTTTCAGTGAAACTCAATTGTAATATTAAGATATCGTGAGTAAATGCTGATTGTTTCAGTGAAACCCTCAATTGTAATATTAAAATATCGTGAGTAAATGCTAATTGTTTCAGTGAAACCCTCAATTGTAATATTAAGATATCATGAGTAAATGCTGATTGTTTCAGTGAAAGGAAAACAAGAAAAATAAAAAAAAGGATTTCCTCTGATATTGAAATTGAAGGAAGAAAACAGGTCTATGGAAAACGGCACTAGAATTTCCATTTTGGAATGTATGGCCAAAGACACGTTTCCTGTCTCCTTATAAGTAAATGCTAACAACTACATTGATTTACTATGGTACTAGTGTTACAAATTTCATCCTGGTATTACGGTAAAACTGACAACTACAATATTAGTTGATAAAATATTTTATGAGGGCTTCAATCTAACTGTCATCACATCTCATCCTAGTTCAGCTAGCAGGATGTTGAGACGACAAATAGCCCCCCTTTACAATCGGACATTTGACACGGGTAATGTCAGTTATAGTCGGTCGAAAACGTCTGATACTAAAGACGGTCATTACCACAACATTTAACTAGATGAACTAGTCTCATCCGGCTACAGGCGATAATGGTGACACGCCAAAACGGCGACAAATAAATTGGATAAATCGGCGAAAAACTTGGTCAAAACGGCGAATTCAGTTGGCTAAAACGGCGAATACAATTGGCTAAAACGGCGAATACAATTGGCTAAAACGAAATAGTATTTGCATCTGCACTAATATACTTTCTTACACACGTTCTTACAAGATAAAATGTATGAAGAAGGTTGGAAGAAATTGAAATTGCGTTTCCGCATAAACTCCTCAAGTCAATCCACAAAAACGTCACA
>JAUTBZ010136932.1:0-13309 GCA_032361785.1 Lepetodrilus galriftensis | reverse complement strand
TGGGGTATTCTAACGGTATGCCAAGTTTGTTGCTTGTATCACAAAGTGCACGAAATTTTGCTTAGCGACCGGACTATTTGTACCTGAAAATATTTTGTTACCGCTGTATGATAGGTAAAATATAACGCAAATAAAATACCGTAAAATCTCAAATTTCCTCTTGTTTCCTGACTAAGGGAGATAACTCTAAGTATTGAACACTGTCAAAGTAACCGTTCACGACCACTGGCACAAATATGGTAACGTCGAGATATTCTTAACCAGTGATGCATGTGGAATAAATAACTGGTATAAAAAGTAAATGTGTAGTCAAAACAAATGTATATATTTTCAGGTAAAACCGTGCTAGACCACTATATAGGTCAACCATCTGTAATAGTATGCCTTTAATACTTACAATTATAAATTATTTCATTTTAAAACACATCACACAAAACTAATTGCAACAAATAATATATGAACACAAACAAGACACTCTAGTATATATACATGAATATCCAATGATAAACTATCACAAAGCATTATTTCGTAAGTTTCTCCTTACTTCGGTGGACGTCAACATCTCAGCATGGAATCGGTTATTTGGTTTGGTATTTTACTCTGCTATCGGCCTATCAGCATCTTCCCTTTCGTAGACTACAGTAACAGATCCGCGTAACCCTTTCCCTGTTGGATTAGGCAGGGACACTGTTCTATATAGCATCTCCGGCTGCCTTCAGCAGAGAAAGAGTTAACGACAGCTGTTGCACACACGGGGGTAGAAATAAGTGTACATTTCTAGATAGCCAGGAGGGCACTCTATTCTGGAAACTAGAGTGTCTTCCTAAACACCTATAAGGGCCCTTAATGTTAATGACAATTTATAATTATAATTTTTAAAATGCTTAAACTTTTCAAGGTGGCGTCAGGCTGTTTCTTGTAAAGAGTCCTTCATTGGTAATACTCATAACAGAAAAATATAGGTATGCCTCAATATGAGATATGGGTGTGTGCTTATGAATATGTATGCGTTATAAACTTTGTATATATTTAAAAAACAAAAATAGAACAAACTATTGAAAATCAAGAGGGGCACGCCAGATGAAGTTAGCGTGCCCGACATTGGTTTTAAGTGACTTTGGCCCGCGGGCAGGCGTTATTTCTACCCCTGCACACAAGTGGGACCATGTGTAAAATATCGGCGATGAATGGGTACCGATGAATGACGACCCGGTTTCGTCACTGAGGTATCGGTGAGATCACAATATAGAATCAAGGGTCCATACTCGCAAATTTTGTGCGTGTGTAGACGTCTTGATTTAGAAGGTGCTAGTACAAGCAGTAACGACAAATTATGGGAGGGGGGGGGGGGAATTAGAGCATTTCGACACGTTAAACTTAAAGGTCTTAATGATAGCAGAAGGCACACTGGGAAACAATTAAATACAATAACGTCATAGGAGGTTTAATTTACGTTACGTAGAGTGTATGCTATACGAGTTGGAATTAGCATACATCGCGAGTAATCTGGATTTCAAACATAAATAGGGTTCGTTATTTTCAAAATTATCTTAGAATGTTAAAGAACGTCAAATTACCAGAATATGACATTTCAATGTACAGTGACTCAGTATTACCATAGGATATTAGCTCGGTTGAACACAGAGATGAACCGGAATAGGCTACAATGACTATAAGCGCATGTTGTAGCCTAGTTGCTTCACATCAAAGCATATCCGCCCCGTAGGGCCTACTCATTTCCGGAAATGAAGATAATTTATTGCATTTATTTATTAACTCCTACTACTATACGGCAATCAGGAGGCGGACATATCACGTGACAGTCCCCAGTCTCCTTCAGCGATGCCAAACATATTCCAGTTCCTATTTCTTTATTTGGCATAGACTGGGATCTTGCATCTTGACCAGTTTGTTATATATAACAAGACTGGTTTGGTGGGGTTCGGTTCGTCGGGTGGATGGTAAAATGAGACTCGTATATTTGTTAAAATAAAATAAACACATACAATACATACTAGTATCCATCAAAATTGAAGAATTCGAACCGCTTGAAATTTCAATTATATATCATGATACATACATTCCTGGTTATTGTATACGAATATAAATGTTATCAAGACATAGGTACTATACTTACTGTTCAACATCATTAACATAATATCATATAAAATATCATCTTGGCTAAGCACTGAAACCTTAAAATGAGCTACTGTGCAGTGTGAATGCAGCAGCATAAGAAGAAGAATAATATACTACTCAAATTTTCACTGGTGATATAGGAGAACATGGTATCGTACAATACTCCACAAAATAATTTAAGGATCAGTAGATATTTTGTTTGGGAAGCTTTATACCAAATGTCAGTACTTTTCTTGAGGAATCCTGTTTCATTCTTCCTCCGAGCGTGAGTCTGAGTTTTGGACATTCTTACATTTGATAAAATAATATAAAGGAAAATTAATATGACCATACAGACTACTAATCCTTAAGTAATTTTGTTGAGTATATATTATTATTATTACTAGTAGACAACATTGCCAATCTTTTCTTAATCCGCTATCATAGACATATTTACTTGTGATGCCAACACAATAGCTGCTGCTGCGGTTTCCTAGCTGTATTGTGTTCCTTATTACTATTTTCACGTTTCCTAATTGGCACCAAGAAGACGTGTGAAGATAGTAGTCAAGGGGGTTGCTCCTTTCTAGCTGTTCTGTCTGTACTTTCTGTCCGAGGCATGCGCAGTTACACTTGATGTCTGTACTTTCTGTCCGAAACATGCGCAGTTACAAAGGATCAACACCGCACAGTGTAACTGCGCATGTCTCGGACAGAAAGTACAGACAGAACAACTAGAAAGGAGCAGCCCCAAGGGCACAACATACCAGTAGAAGTACGACTGACCTCATCCTCGAAACACAGGCCATTCTGACCACATCTAACCTCCGTCAAGTAATGGCCTTTGTTTCGAGGATGGACTGACTGGATACGTTTTCTATCATTAGAGAACCCCTAGGCTGGAGATAAATGTTCTATTGCACGGTCCAGCATACCTATTTGTCACCGGGATGTAAACTATTAAAAAGTATGGCAAGAGGTTACAAACAAATGACTTAGATGATACCATGGATACATTTTCCGATTAATACGAATACTGACATTTTCGTTATAATAAAGCTGTATGCTCCCAGTTATATATATGGATAGCAAATATACTTTGTATTTGCATGCAAACACATTAATCACATTCTCATATAAACTTTCATGAAAAAAATAAAATAAATAAACTATCATTTTGTTGTGACCCGACTAAACCTAAGTTTAAATAACAACTTAGCGACTCTACACTATGTTGAAGAACACAAGCAGTTAAAATCTTAATAGTGTATATATGGGTACTAAACTATTTTATAATCTAATAGGCTTGTTGAACGGGAAAAGTTCCAATGTAATGTACTAGTATTTTTTTTATGGAAAAGAATAACATATGTGTAATCTCATATCATTTATACATATAATTTATACAATCCTTGTGTTATCACACATAATAAATAAACTCACACAGCGAGATGTGCTCTATTGAACATAACATTTCAAAATTATGTTTTTGTAGAAAAAAAGACTCCAAATATTGAATTCTCATCCGAATGTCCCATAAATAATCTTGAACCTTCTTATTAGCATGATTAACGTCTACACCAAATTTACTAATGATAACATGATCAAAGTAGTTAGAAAAGAGCCAAACTGATATGCATTAACTGAAAACAATGATGGACAGAGAGATACAAACACATGGTCGAAGAGAAATAACACTAAATACATAATCCCATTTAAACACAGAACTATGATATATAAAAGCATCATTATTCAGCATTTTCAACAAGGTCATTTCTTCTTCTTCAGTTTTTTTTTTAAAGTGGTACATGACACTGTTATTTATTCCTAAATCCTTATCAAAGACGTTTCGTGCCAATTTTCTTTCGATTTTTAACGATTTACATTATTTTTTTATTTACATATTTTGAAGTCCCAACCATGAAGTCGCCACTTCAAAATAGTTTCTAGATGTTAAAAAAAATAAAAAATCTCTGATAAGGAGTACTTATTCCTATGCGTAAATGATGGAATACAATTGCATGGTTTATGCCATTTCGTCATCAGGTACTCATGTGACATGTTGAGATGAGATATACATAATAGATGATGCATGAATGATAAACCCACTTGACTTGCACTCTGCAATACTATATCCAATAACACACTTGAATATGTTTCTAAGTATTAGATCAGACCGTGTGCATTAATGAACTTAATGAACGGGTCCTTTACCATATACACTGTATACATGTATCAGGAAATGTAAGCTTCGATTTACACCCAGACTACTGATAGTAGGCTACTGATGGAACATTTTCATTGAACACATGCGAGTAGACTGTAGTAGATCTGACTACCAGAGGTGCCATTTAACCCTTTATTTATTATTTTTTTAATATATTGTTTTGGTATTGGGGTTTAAAGTCGCTTTCTAGAATCTTTCACTAATATCACGACTTCACTAATATCACGACTTGTCAGTTTAGGACAGGAGGAAACCTGCAACATCCGTAGCGCTGAATGTTGCAGTAAACCTGCGAGCACCGGCTGGTACTGACAAGACCAAGGATGATAACTGCATTGCCACTCTACAGTTAGTGCATCCTATCAATATCGCGTCAGAAAGGTAACTTTCGCGAACATTGATGCCGGGGCCTTTGGCTCCGAAGTCCAACATTCTACCACTGCGCTACATCCCACCCTAAGTTTAATAGTAATTATAATAATAAAATAAGGATTTATATCGTGCATAAGATGTGTGATCATTATTCATTCTCAGTTCAATGTGGATATATAAAAGGTAAAAGATAAAATATACATGTACTCATTTGTTTTTGCTGAAATACATTATACTTTAATTTTAATTTTAAACCATACCAAAGTATTAATTTAATTAAATATTGTTACCAATGTTATGTGATTATGATATTTGTATACTATACATACAGTAGACCTCGCATATAACGTACTAATTGGGACCGGCTATTTTTGTCCGTTACGTGCGAAGTCCGTTATACATATACCGTAATTAGCGTTAGACGGGACTGGGACTTCCAGATTCAGTATGTTTATATTAGGCTAGTGTCTGGTTTATGCGAGGCCGGTATACGGGAGGTCTACTGTATACCGGGGTATGGATAAGTGAAAGTAGTATTCCATGTATTCGGTGATATATCACAATGATCCTAACTAGTCCATTATTAGTTGAGGTGTGATTGATTTACAATATAGCATGTTTTTATATCATACATCTCCTGCTGATCGTCATGGTAACGGATTGATCATGTTGGACAGCCTGCCATTTGTAAACTTCTAAAATAATTATTTATGTGTTTCCATGGTGATTATCAAAACATTTCACATAATTTAGGCCATCAATCTTTTCTATTTCCTTGAGATTCTTTTTTTTTCCATGTGTCAGCGTATATTGATTTGATATTGATAGGATGTGCTGTTTGAATTGTGGCAATGCAGTTATCATCCTTGGTCTGTCAGGTTTACTGTGTTACGGATGGTGCAGGTTTCCTGCTGCCATAATTTACTGATAAGCTATATGATATAATAAGTGAAAGAATATTGAAAGCTGCTCTAAAACCCAATTTAGCAAGTGAACGATTCTTGAAAGTGACTCTAAACTAAAGCAACTCTAAACTCCAATTTAAACAAATTAAATTGAATAAATGTATCGGCCTTTATTGACACTATTTCACGCAATGTCATATGTTGGTTGTTTTAGTCAGCTTTTTGTTTTAATATAAGTATTATATGATTATCAAATATTTATTTGTATTGTATGTTGTAATATAAACAAATACTTATCTGCAATGGTGTTAAGCAACAAGTCACAGTCTATTCTACAACTAGCTGACACCATATTTAATTGCTCAGTGTCATTTATCATTTATTATGGTCAACAAATTAATTATTGTTTAACCCTCTCTGTGTTGAGTGCAACTGGAGATGATCTAAATTACTAATGAGCAGTGATTTGTTTTCCCTAATCCAGCAGGGAGATGGTTAATATGTTTAGTCGCCTTTGGTTTATATTTCATCTCAGGTAGTACAAACATTTCTTCTTAATAATTAAAGTTAAAATATTCCTGGTGATAATTTTCAGGTGTTTTTAACATTTATTTTTATTGAGTTTTAGATCAGATTTCAAGATTGTTTTACTCATACCGCGACATGCCAAGTTCTTTCATAATGTCTCTGGTGTTTAATTTATAAGGTTTCTTTGTTTATTTATGGAATGTTTATTATGAGCCATAAACTACGAGCAGATTTATATCAGGCGAATGTGACTATATGATCATGATTTATGAATGTTGTAAGTGGCTTGCAATTTGCTGGTTTGATTTAGAGTCTTAATCGGCAATGGGTTTTTTACAGGGCCAGGGACCTGTTAAATAGTGTCCTTGTATGACGACTACCTCTGTGGCATAGTGGTTAGTGTGTCAGTCCAGTCAGTAATAGGTTGGTGGTTTGTTTTAAAAAAAATGTAGTTGTTGTTCCTCAGCTTAGGGCTCAGCATAAAATCAAAGTGTTCTATTTCTGCATGTGATCGGGCAACTTAAGTCGCCTTCAGCAGGGAGAGGGTTAATGGTGTGAAGTATAACCAGTGTTCGTATTAGAGCCCATCGGCACCGGCCCATGACAGGTTATTTTCAGCGAGGACTGGTAATGTTTTAGCCTTGCACGTCTGCATGTCACATTGTTTTGGAATTCTTTTTAATGTATTAATTGAATCAATCGATCGTTGGCCAACATGTCTGGCAGTGAAATTGATGTAGTTTTATACACTGGTATACCATGGGTGTCCATGTCCTAACTACAGCAGGATATTTTAGTGAACTAGTACTACCAGCCAGTGGAAATCTGGCGTAATATTTATAGCATGGCATCTGCACACAAAAAACATGCAAGCAAGCCATGATATGAATGACTCTAAACCTCAATTCAACACGTACCTTCTGTCAATTGGAATATTATCTCAAATTTATTTTCTATGCTTACATTCGTCTTATAACAAAGCACCTACGGCTACTTAGGCATTAGTACCATTAATTATTCATGGGATACGTATATGGTTGAACGGTTTGACACAATTCTATGCTGAACTAGGTCAGTTGACTGACAGAGAAACTATGCGACCAAGTGAGCTATTACAGATTCGTTGTGGTTTTTTTTCTCTACTTTTTGAATTATACTGCAGCCACTATATTAGAAATCCAATTTTAAATATATTTTTTATATTTTATGTGTAGTTTTCGTATTTCCGAATAGTCCTTTGACATCTTAATATATATGTTGTAAATTATTGATCAGTTGATTGGCAATATGGTTGCTTTTCTCCCATGAGGGAAATAATTTCGGCCGTGGCTAATTCGTGTCTTCTGGTCGGAATTCCGTAACTCAAATATTTATGAATTGATTCATATTTAGCCATCATGCTTTGGGGGATGTCCAAAATAAAGAAGCTCGTAGTATATAGATACGCTGTGGCGTAAACTATGCAAGGAAGATATGGAAAAGAAGCAAAGGACTTTACATTTCGAGGAGAATGGGGAGGAAACAAATCGGAGTAGTGAATCGAACTCGTCGTCATGGAACAAGCCATTGTGCGTTCATTCTGACTCTCGTCGCCTTAGCAGCGTGTTGTCATGGCGATGTATGTTGCCGAGCAACAGACCAGCTGCCGTTGACACCAAATTAGAAGACTTTGTTCCATTTCGTTTGACGTTGAAGAAAGTGGATGGACTTATCTCCCCTTTCAATATTCAAGAGGTGAGGCTTGCTACAGCCAATGGAAAATTCAGGAATGTTTTCATTTAAGCACCTATATTGTGGAAATGTGTTCATTTATTTTTTGTCCTAACGAAATTCTTGTGGAAATTTAGTGATAATTAAAAACAAAACAAATGTAGGTATGGATTTATGGAAATTATATATTCATTAACAACTATGTGAACAGAACTTTAAGAGCATTCTGACATTTAAAAGAAGATCAAGATAAAGGTTGTCGCGCGACATTGAGATCGCAACACGATATCAATTATCTATCATCTGCTTTCAGACCTGTATGTGTTTCTATGACACTGATAACAATCTGTGTGGGTGAAACATGTAATACAAACGTAGAAGCCATTCATCAAATCCTCTTTAATTATAGTTAATGACGTGTATAATGATGTCATTACCATGGCATGAGGTCACAAACTTGGCATGACATCAAATCTGATTCTAGATGCCTCCGGTTTTAGAATATGTGATATTTTATGGATGAATTTAAGCAGAATATTCAATAAACGTGCATGTTAACTTGGGAATGTATGTAGGTTATGTAATGATAAATTTGTTACATGAAAGTATCTGTGTACCTTCAGTATCTGGGTATGCAAGAAATGTCAGCTTGTACACCTCAGAAATCAAGCTGGTAATTAATTTATCCCAAATCATAATAAATCTGCCCTTTTATAAATATTTTGCTAATATTCATGCCAAATGTCTTTCTAACTGCAATGACGTCCCAGTAATTTATGAGACCACGTAGCTTTTACCTAAAGCAAAACCTGGATGTACAATTTGCATCATCAGGACACCTCTCAGCCAATCAAATCACTAGAATTATAGCATAGTTTGGATAATATTGCTATAACCAGATTTCGGCTGACAATGATAAGCAGCCTATTTTCATATACCGTGGATTCTATAAGTATAAGGTTTGACAATTGCAATCAAGTTTGAGACATGTTGCACATCAGGTGCCCGTTGCACGATGCTCTTGTAGTGCTACGATAGTTGTAACTGGGCTCCCGCCACAATAGAAAGCATTGACGTTACAATAGTTGTAGCCTACAAGAGTGTCATGCAACAGGCACCAGAAAGGCAGCTTCTGCAGATATTTGATGCCAGTTCCACGTATTGGCAAATCTGTACTGCAATTTCCCTGTAATACACCCACGATGTGTATGAGTCGCTTTAACTGACGAATGCTCAAACATCATTGTGTACTTGTGTATGTTGTTTATTAGTAGTAGTATCAGCAGCAGCAGCAACATCGTTGTCATCGTCATTATCATTTTATTATTTCATTTTATTTCATGTTATTACCGTATTGTTATATTATTATTATTATTATTTTATTTATTATTATAAGTATTATTTTGGTAATTATTATAATATTATTTTATATATTTATTTGGTTATTATGTTATGCTATGTTTACTATTTTAGAATTATTATTATTATATTATTATTAATTTATATACTATTATTATTATAATGTTTCAGCTCTCCAGCTCTAAGACTCAGTACCAGCTGTCAGTTGTTTTGTACGATGTGGCGTTCCGTCAGTTCTGCGGTCGCCAGTGGCTGGGACCCACCATGGCCGGGCGAGGGGGAGTCGCCACCCCACCAAAGTTGCAGTACAACCAGGTACGCTGTAACCCAAGTCGTGTTGACCCAACATGGTCGTGCTGACTTACTATACTGAAAGGTCTTTTTACTTGGTCTTCTTGACCTACTATTGAAATACCATTTAAAAAACTAGGTCATTTTGATCTATTGCAAGACTGTAAGAAAATTAGGTCATGTTGACCTACTATTGGAATCCATAAAAAAAACTAGGTCATGATAACCTACTATTGAAATCCATAGCAAAATATTGATTTGGGCATGTGATGTTTGTAAGTAATGTTTTTAAATATGATGTAGACAAATGTCTTGTATAAACTCTCATTGCGATTTCTTTTCTTTCTGCTTGAGGCGATCAATGATTCTTTATGATATTATAATAATTATTAATCCAATGATGATCATCTTAGAAGGGAAAACATTAAATGGTTGAAAGTATGGGTGAAAGATTCCCACATTAACGTAAAACAATAATTTACTCGTATAATTGTGTAATTTTCTCAAATTTTCGGTCACCAAACTTGTTGCAAATGGGTGAACAATTTCCGCAGCAACATTAAACTCCATAATCACTCACTCACACTGCCACAAAACTGGCAAGCATTTTCATTTTTTATTTTAATATACTTTGTTTATTTAATATTCTGTTGCCATGTTTACAGAGCGTCTACTTTCACACTACGATGAAAACCGTCAGCCTCCTTGCTGTGGTGGAGATCATTGCACACACGTACAACAGCGCCGGGGCGAGGAAAGCTGTGTCGTGCGGCTTTGGTTTCATCCGACCGTTCAAACACGAAGACCTGCCCGACTCAGGCCGCAGTGTGCAGCTACAAACACACAAGTTAGTGCACAGTGGTGTTTTAGCCTATACTTGTTTTAGCCTATTCTTGTTTTAGCCTATAATTGTTTTAGACTACTGGTATGTGGGTGAAATAATCCCGCACCAACAATGTAATAAACAATTTTCTTTATTTAAAAAAAAAATTGTGGTTTAGAGTCACTTTCTAAATAGAGGATATTCAAGATCTTTTCTCGAATACCATGTTTATCCCATCGAGAGATGAGGTAAACATGGTATTCTAGAGAAAAAACTGAATGTTCTATTTATTACATAAGTGCAGCTAAATATACCTAACTTTCATTATTTAGTCAGCTAGTGGTTCAGCTAAGAATGGATCAGGCTACTTCATTCCCCTTCCCTCAACCGTAACTGATTTGACGTCAAACTCGATTGTCGCATCATATACAGTGCTCCCTCGATATAACGCACTTCAATAACTCTCCAAAAGAGAAGTAAGAAAATTAGATAGTAAATAGATTGAAAATGTTGTTATCCTCTTCTATGTATTTTTTTTTCAGAATTGAGATGTACTTCGGGTCTCCGAGAGCATTGATGTTTATGGATGATCCACTGGAAAGTAAGCAGTACAAAATTCTCGGCCAATCAAATGATCTTTATTATTTGCTAGCCAATCAGAAGACTATGCACCATAAATATTATGTCAGTTGTATAGAGAATTTGGCATAGAATTGGAAAAAGATAAGAGTATGGCATATACCTTTATGTGTAGTCAAATTTAATGTTCACAACTCCTATTTGACATCCAAAATAACTTGTAATATAGTCGTGAAAATCACAAATTTCCTATTCAGTATTTGGCCCAAAGATTACGAAACCATTTTGATCACAAAGTCATGCTTTACTAAAGGTTTTGTTCAGAAATCCCCACGAAAAATTAAAAATGAACACAAAATCGTTCTCGAAAAGTTTAATAATCTCATGGTTGACTCTCCTACAGGGAGATAACTCTATAATTGCTACTCTCTTACAGGGAGGTAACTCTAATTGCTCCTGTTTTTCTAGGTAATCAGCTCCTGAAGCCAATCCCTAACTGCAACCTGAGCTACAATTTGTGCACACACAAGCCTATCCTGACCATGATGAATCTCATCCCGGAGAATGTCCTAGTCAGTGGGAAGGACGTCGTGCCGGGCCTTGTTGAGGACCAGACTACAGGTATAGCTACGCAAAATACATTTGTCGTCCTACCCTGTGTGATGAAAAAGAATTCAATGAGTCATAGTTGGTACATAAATTTAATGTTGTCGTCGCTACTACTAGCATGACTAAGAGAACACTTTATTGTGTAGTATTTATTTATTGTTTGCTTGTAATTTAAAATTACAGATTTGGAACAAAATTAATATATATACCGTATTCGACATTAATATGCTGCAATAAACGGCCCATTATACTATTTTAATACAGCATTTATTTTTAAAGATAGTTTTAACTTTATTTAAACAAAATTTAATTTAGATTCCGGATTGTCACATGATAATTATTTGTTGACAGGCGGTGACAAGCTGCGGAACCCTCACCCACTGCGTGCAGTGCCGCTCCAGATAGACAGCCTCCAGCTTCACCTCCAGCCCAGTATCGACAAGTTTGAGGAGGAGCTGTGCAGTCTGCTTCAGGACGACCGGGCATGCCGCGAACACCGCACTCTGGACGACGCCTCAAATGTGTCCGTCCTTGAGAGGAGGCTGCAGGTACTGGGGTCAGGAGGTCATAGGGTCAAGGGTCGAGAGGGTCAGGTAGTTCCAGGATGACAGTGTCTGCTGGACTGTGTCTCCCTAGCGTCTGTCCTCGAGATGAGGCTGCAGGTACTGGGTTTAGGGGGTCAAAGGTCAAGGGTTAGGTTAGTTTGAGGAGGACAGTCACAGCATGCCGCTAGGTCATGGTTGTAGGTTCTGGGTCATGGGGTCGTAAAATAACAAGCCTTGACAGGAGTGAAATATTCCTGAAAGCTGCTGTAAACTTCAATTTCAAACCAAAACTAAAACCAAAAGCACATGCTCAGATTTTAATCGCTCACAGTGGTACATGATGTTTCGTCGTCACCACAGGTGGGGATCCACAACGGGTGGTGCTATGTGGAGAAACCGCAGACGTTCCACCTGGACGGAATCACTCAGTCCGGACTGAAACCCGCGGGCAGTCCCACCTTCAGACGCAGCAGCAAGTTCACCCACGCTCGGACCGGGTCTACTGGATCCTGGTAAGACTCTTGATGTACCACCATCCAATCCATAAGCCATTGTGCACACCTTACTGAAAGGTCCTCGATTGCTGTTCAGCTTACTCAGTTTTCTAATAAGTATTTTTATCATTTTGAATTTTTATCTCCCTGCTGAATAAAATCAAAGTGTTCTATTTCTGCAGGGAGAGGGTTAAAAAAAAAATGTGATGTTTTTTTTTTTTTAATTGTGACGATTTAAAAAAAAAAAATGTTTTAGATGATTTATAACAAAATGTTTGATAATTTATAACAAAAACTTTGATGATTTATAACAAAATGTTTGATGATTTTAAAACTTTAAGCTGAGTGTGTTCCTCTCCTTTGTTTTGAGCAGTACAGGTATGACAGACCTCGTGTTAAAGAACCGCATCCAGTTTTCTGAGTTTCTGGAAGATCCTCTGTTTGCCGTCGTTTTTAACTTGGAGTACGTCATTGGAGAGCCTCTCACAGCCAAAGACAGGAAGGCAAGTTACCGTTATGCTCATGAATTTAATCTAGTATACAGATTAGATAAATAATGCTGGTAATACTCGTTAAACATGATTATATTTTTGGCTGTTATTTTTTTTAGAAAGATATGAAATTTTACAATTATTAGTGTTTTTCATGCTTCTTATTTAACTATTGGTATTATTCAGGGCTCTAGACTAACATTCTGAGTTACTTGCCCGCAGAGCAAGTCAGGGCAAGTAGCAAAGGCATCAAAGGTG